>CABFWB010006022.1:0-23066 GCA_902151455.1 Timema bartmani
GGATCTAACTTTACCTCCAATTATCTCAAAATGAGAAAAAATGACTTACACCACTTGTATTCTTAGGGGCTCATATGATAAACACGTGTTTGAAACAATATAATTTATCAGCTTGACCTACAAATCCTACCAAAAATGGTGGAACGAATTTGACCTTTGAACCAGATTAGATTGTTTAGGCTACATACCCACTTCGGTTTGCAAGTGGACTACAAGCTAAACCTATATCGTTTACTTTGTTAGTTACGGAGAGGTAGGGGCTTTAATCCCAGTCAGGTTTACAGAAGTTGAATTTATTTTTCCTAAATAGTTTCCCACTATACCCAGAGGTGGATCCAAGGACAAATTTCTTTGGAACCGGGTAGGGGTTGAACTCAGGGAGGGGGCAGTTAAGGGATTTTTAAAAACTCTAACCCTTAAAAGTGATGTTTTAAGGTCATCCTGGTCTCCTAGGAACAAGGTAGAAATTAATGGAAATATGAAAAAAACAAATTATTATTCAAAATAAATTTTGTATAATATTTCTTAAATATAAGCTGAACGACCATTCTGTGTTTTCTAGTTTTGGCAAAGGCTTTGTAACTACCTTTACTTGCACGGAAGCGTGAGAAATAACAGTCAAGGAGTTACCAGAGAATAACAATATATATTTGATTTTTTATAAGAGAAATGGATGATATAAAATCAAAATTACAAATGCAGTAATATCGCTTAGAGAGAGTTAAGTTGAAGACTTTGTAGTTAAACATAATATTTCAAAAGATACCAAAATGACTAGAATGTTCCAAGAAAGATACTTTAATTTAAACATAATGTTCCGTTATTTTGAAAATAGACTAGAGTTTAAAGTGAGAGACGTTAATATAAACATATTATTCCATTAATATGAAACTAGACTAGTATTTAAAATGGAAGACTTTAATATTAACATATTACTCCATTAATATGAAATAGACTAGAATTTAAAGTGGAAGACTTTAATATAAACATATTTCTCCATTAATATGAAAATAGACTAGAATTTATAGTGGAAGACTTTAATATAAACATATTACTCCATTAATATGAAAATAGACTAGAATTTATAGTGGAAGACTTTAATATAAACATATTACTCCATTAATATGAAAACAGACTAGTATTAAAAGTGGAATACTTTAATATAAACATATTACTTCCATAATATGAAATTAGACTCATACAAAACCCGCATAAATCTACGATGGTCATCTTCCCTTTGCACCGCTTAAGGCAGCCAAGGTAACCATAGTTACAAGTTACATACAATAAGTGAGTGCTCCCCATATAATAATAAAAGATAAAAAAATGCAGTCAAAGTCAACATCCCTGAAATATATCCATTTGCTAATGATGCAAACGATTAAACAGAAAGGCGGTAAGAGCGCAACTCAAAGTTAGAATAGAAAGAAGGTTCACTTATGAACAAAGATTTGGTTCCCCAAACAATTAAACAGAAATAAATCGTGGTTACAAATTTACCACGTAGGAACCCAAAATAAACACCATCCCAATGTTAACAATCAAAGTTTATAAGCCTGAAACAATAATTTTGAAAAGGTTTCCCCCATTTTAAGTAAAAAAAGAATTTTGATAAAAGTAATTAAGTCCAAACTTAATTCGGCGCTCTTACCTTAGTAAGCCAGTGATACAATGATTGATTTTACAAACGAACCACCACAATATATAGCACGCACGTAACCATGACATGCCCACAGAGAGAGGGGGAAAAAAGTAGGAGGAAATGGAGTTGAAGGAAGGAGACAGAACAGCGCTGGGAAGGATCGCGGACACTCTAGGAACTAGTAGAAAGCGCTGGAACAGTCCAGGCGGTGGAAACGAAGACTAGAAGCGTGGAGCTGCCATCACATGTTCTTCCTGGGCGTGGCTTCCTTAATGAGCTGACAGTTGAATCATATCTGCAATTTAAGTCCGTGGGATAGTGTGTTAGGGAGAGGAGGTCATGGCACATGTGATTCGGTGTCAAAGTTCAACAGGGCAGAGGGTGAATACTCTCCCGTTTGATCGAGCTTGTTACTTGTAACTCGTTACAGCTTGATTATTTACTGTTGGCCTAAAATTATATTGTGGACATGCAGAAGAGCCAAGCCAATAAGTCTGCTTTTCACCCTAGTTTTCTTCAGCCATGTTTTGATTAGACGTAATAAGGACATCGCCAGCTACCATTAACAATCTTTGCAATATCTCAATACGAATCTTCTTGCTATATCATACATCCTTGTTAGTTCGCCTGGCTCTTTTTATGCCACCTTTTCCATGGATCCACTTGGATGTGTTTATTTCTTCTAAAGTTCCAACTTTTTCATCCATAGTCTGACCAATAGGGGTAAGGGGGGGATTTCTTCCTGTTCCCGTTGATCCGTCCCTGACTATGCCTCCACGCAAATTCGGGTATATTTCCTCCAAATTCTAGCTTCCTCATTCCTACTCATATTTTGCAATTCAAGGAGGATATTGTGAATTAAAATATGTGGAGTAAAAATATAATTTAAAAATATTATAAAAGTAATGCCTGAGACCATGCAATCATCGATAAAGATATTGTTGTTAAATGTACTGATTAAAAAACATCAAATAATAAACAACCAGGAATGTGCTATTATTTAACTTAACACAAACGTTAAATAAACATGTTTATCTTACAATGGATGAGATAAAACCGAATAGGGGTTTTCGAAATGGCTTCGTGGCCACCTTAATTCTTGCATGGCCAGCTGGATTAACTACACGTTCAAGCAGCTTTGTCTTGATTTCAGGTATGGGCCTAAAATATGTACTGTACATACATTACTAAGATTATGAGTACTATTGTTGGTTGTTTAATGTCAAGTGGTGCTTTGTTAGGCTATATTATACTCAAATTAGCTTAGAAAACCTTTTACAGGATATACAGATATATAGACCCAATTGACAAATGTTTATAGTTTTTATTTTATATATGTAAAGATGGACTGCAGGAATAGATAAACACATAAGTAAATCTATTAGCTTTATGAACTCTCAGATAAAGTTCTTCTCATGACAATCAGATTCAATTTATGTTAAAATAAGGATCTTCTTATGACAAACCAACTATACATCAGCACCGCGTCTTACTAACCGTTCAGGCTATATGCCTATGTATTAATATAAACTAATGCGTAAGGGACTAGGAAGGTTGAAAATAGAGGAAGTGTACCTGTTTTTGCATGGGAGGCGAATGGAAAACTATTTTTTTTAAACACCCTTAGCACACCCGACCAGGAATTGAACCCCGAACTCCCCGTCTTAGGCAGGCCAGTAAATTGCGAGGGTTACGCCTTAGACCATGTGATCACAGAAGTTAGTCAAACCAACTATACCTGTCAGTTTAGCTGGTTATCATGAAAATACGACTACAGCAAGATGTTTATTGGTACAGTCAGTTAGCGGTAACTTCGGTCTTTTCTGACAGTTGAAAAGTTACTAGAACACAGTTTAGTATTCAACTGCTTTGAAAATGTGTGCTGCCACTTTGGCCAATAGTCACTTCACACCATTTGTCAAATTGACATAACATATTTACTAAGCGGATTATTTTACTTTTCACCACGCCTTAGTACCCGATTGGTCTATTAGCATACACTAAATGCTAATGGATTAGGAATGAGGAAGGTATTATCTTAGGGGAAATATCCCTCCATTTGTTTGGAGGTAGAGTAGTGAAATATTTAACTGGTAAAAAATGTAAAAGTTACCACCATATAATTTTATTGATCTAGGTTTGGAAATTAAGCACTGATTACCCATTTCCCCAACATATTATAAAATGGCTCCGCAATTAGGTTAGAATTATATTCATAGGTATTTGTTTACAGACAATTAATTTGATCAAAACACTCACAAATTAAGGGTACATAGTCGAATATTGATGAACTCAATTAATACTCTATAATTACTTGCAATTATTTCCCCCGCTGCCTACAGCTCAACTTGATTATGTTATCAGTTAACACGGATAATAAATAGGGCATACATTTTAGAATACCTATCAAATTTGTTTAAAACATTTCATTTTAATCTATCATCCATTACTTCCTATTCAGAAGTTTAGTAATTATAATAATTGCAGTATCATATGACAATTACCGCCAATTACAAGTATTTTAATCCCAAAGCAATATTATAGTTATAATTTAAATTACCTGTAATCTAGTTAGCGGAAAATATGGCTAGTACATCAATCCTTTAATCCTTGCCTGGACTCCTTTGAAATGTTGGGTTCAAATCACGATGGGGTCTATCTTTATTAGAAACGTGGGGCAGAAACCGATGAGAAATAATTTATTCGGCTTTTACTTTTTTTTTAAATGTTCATACGCTTAAACGAGAGGGATATTTAATTGATTATCTGAAGGGTGGTAATGCAGAGGATAATAATAGAAAGTACACCCCAATTAGCGAAGAGAAGGGATTGATGAATCGTGTGTGGAAGTTCACCCCCTAGGGAACCCAAGATTTGAACCTTGATCTTTCAGTAAACGATAATCCAATATATTGTAAACTTGATGCTTCAGTCTACGTTAAAACCTGTGCTTGTGATGAGCTTCTCTGCAGTTAAAAAACAACATTTCTTTCAACTCAGTGATGTAACTTTCTAGCAATTATCTTTGTTTTTCTTCCCTTTGCGACACGTTTTATTTTTCATCTCTTTTATTCCACTCGTTACTGTTTTATTTCTTTGTGTTTTTCTCATCCCCTATTCTACTTTTTAACCGTCCTACAAGGTTAATGTCCTCTCCACAATGTCAGTAGTGTGCGCTCCACTGAGTGTAACACTTTTGAAAATGTGTGGCAGTCTGCTTGGGATATCCTAAAATACTCCGTTTTACTGTCTTCCTCCCTTTTATCCTTCCAACCTTACAGAGTTCTCACCCTTCCCCCCTCCACAAGTCAGCGAGAGTGCAAAGACAGAGCAGTGATGGATCGACCGATACTAGAGTGTAATTACTTCCTCTGGTTCGTGGAACATTCTCCATGACGTTTGAACACCCCACATCGCCTACACACTCACACTTGCACACTTACACAAACCTTCATGCACCAGCTCACACTCATACACACAATCAACCACGTACACATTCTCACAAACTCTCAAGATCTAAAGTTGATTCTCCACGACATTTGTTTCTATGAAGTGTTTCCAAAATTTGTACAGCCTCTTTTTACAAATATTGACAACCTTGTGTATTTTCTTTGTATATTCAAGGGAATGCTGCGTAGTTCCTTAGAATTAAACCTGATCTTTCTTTCATGTTAGTTTGAATGGTCTTAAAGTCACCCCTAGAGACTAATTTCAGCCCCTCTCAAACCTCAAACGCAACCTTTTTTTTTATCGTACCTAATAGCTAGTATAATAGTTACTACGAAAAATCAAACGAACATAAGCACTATCATTATTTTCATAATGGCGTTGTAAGTAGTTAATACTACCGCCAAATATACCAAATCGTTTTAGTGGGAATTTAGAACCAATCTACCATACTTACTCTATGGCACTCACAAAAGTACGCCACCTATACCTATCTTTAGCTAGTTCTATCCAGTCCACCTCATTACACTCTATTATTCCTTGTCCATTCTAATGTTATCTTAGAATCTCCCATTCATTCACGATGCATGTCCTGCCCACCGTAATCTACGAGACTTGATTATCCTAACAATGTCTTGTGATGAGTACAGTGTATGCAATTCATAATTATGTAACCTCCTCCATTCCCACATAGGCTCAGCCCGTTTTGGACCAAATATCTTCCTAAAAATTTTGTTTTCGAAATACCTGAAACGTATAACATCATTTGAGGCAAGACACCACGTTTCACACCCATATAGAACAACCAGTAACATTATTGTTTTGTATATTCTAGTTTTACATTATTTGAAACCCGGTGAGATGTCATCAACTTACTGACTGAGTAATAGCATGCATTTCCCGAATGTATTCTTTTCCTAATTTCCAATCTAATATCGTTATTACTTGTTAAATTGTTCCTAAATATTTAAACCTATTAACCCTGTTAAATGAGATAATGTTCGTAGTAATCTATAAATTATCGTCAACAATCTGTGTTCTCCCTGCTATCATATACCTAGTCGTTTCAGAGTTCACTTGTAAACCTATTTCCTTACCAGTCTCTAGTAAAATTTTGCATTTCTTGCAACAGTTTCCTTACAAATTCCCCCAAAAAGCTGTATAATCTACGTATCCTAATAGCTGCATTATACCTTTTAGTATCAAAGCTGCCCTTCTCTTGCAATACCCTAATAGCGTACTCTAGGGCTAGATTATAGAGTAATGGGGAAAATGCATCTCCTTGTTTCAACCCATTATATATTTCGAAAGAATTTGATAAGTGATATCCCATACCTTGCCACGCGTATCAGTCAAACATACCTCGATTAGCTTGACAATTCTTTTTAGGTATACCAAACTTAACTAAAATTTAATATAATTTATTTATTTTAACTGAATCCTAGGTACGTTTAACATCTATGTATAATCCACAATGATGATCCCAATCATTTCCTCTGAATATGGAGCAAATCGCATTAAATTATGTTGTATACATTTTTATAGCATGTTGATAGTAGTGAAATATCTGTATAGTCGTTATATTTCGTTTTATTACCCTTTTTGAAAATGGGTACTATAACACCTTCCTTCTATTCTTTGGATAGTAACTAATTGTTTCATACGGAACATCAATTTATGAATTTCTATTACTACCTTTACACCACCTTCCATTATTAACTCTGACGGATTTGAATCTATATAGAGAGATTTATGGTTCCTTAACTTCCTAATATCTTCTTTGACTTCACTTATACTTGGATCTTGGACCAGTGGTTCAGTAGTATGGGTTTAAACATCCTCACCCAATCCGGTTCCTTCATGAGCATTCAAAATATGGTTAAAATGATCGTTCCATCTAATCAAAACATCGCTCGTATCTGCCATTAGGTTACTGGTTTCATCTTTTACTAAATTGGCTCCACCATATTTATATATTTATTAAAATAAATAATAAATAAAATAATTTAATTATAATTCAGTCATTTAATACTCTTTAGTTTAAAATTAAGTGAAACCACATTCTCGATTTATACTTGTGAATAAACACGAAAAATACGAAATTAAGTCAGCTCTTCCACTAAGCAAAGATATTTCTTTTTAATCTATATAGTCAGTTAAAAATAGAGTAGATTTCGTTTTTAATGTGCTAAGGTTGAATAAATATCTTTTGCATACGCGCCTGCACTTATCACTGAAACACTGGAATTACCGAAATATTTAACATGTATTATCTCCAAATTACATCAAAGTTTTCATGATTGCTATTTGTGTGGATTATACCAGCCATAATAGCTGGTCGTTCACCACTGTACTAGTTAGCTTGTTCTTAATTCGGTACTAAGCTAAGAACGAAAATAGGGATTACATGTACGGAACATTAAACGTGTAAATAATCTCTAAAATCCTCAACCCTTGATGCGAGAATCCCATTTAAAGCACCCCTTCATATTTTTCTCTTTTATAAGCCCTTAAAAATACAATTAACGCTTAGACGACAGTTTGTGAATTTTTACTCATTTATTTTATGCCGTAAGTTGGGCGACTCTGATGTGAGAGTTCAGGAATCATTCCTTGACTAGATTCACTGAGTTTTTTTTTTCTGAAATGTGTTTTTGTTCATTCCTCACTAGGCTAGTAATAAATAATTAATTTATAATTGCGACCCTCTTCACTTTTTTAAATCACTAATAGAGAGCCAGTTCCATGACTGTCACGCATCTGAAAAACCTGCAGGAAAACAGTGATTTTTTTTTTCTGAAAAGTTGGGAATATACAGATAATTTCACAAAACATAAATAAAAACGTGGCCAGATAAGTGAATCTAAAACATTGAAGTGCAGTATTTAGATATTGAACATTTGTATTATAGAAAAGTTGAACCGAAGGACTAGGAACATTTTTGAACACATGTCATGTCCTCTTCAACGCATCCTTCCTGAAATATTGAGGTTCGTAACGACTTAATATATTTCATGATCAACCTCAAATAATCCTCTCTTTAACACTAGTCATATTTATAAAAAATGAAATTTCCTTGCTATGTATTTCAAACTAAATTATCGGTATATTAGTAATTTCTTCAATAAACCTGGAAAACTAAACATTACTTTGAAATATTGGTTCATGCCCATCTCGTATACTAGGAAATTTCTACCTGAATTTGTCCCATCTCGTGCACTGAACAAGAAAGAAAGAATAGCTCACGACTTTGAATCGCTAGCTACTTTTCCCCTCCCTCTACCCCTCTTGTAGAGTGAAGCGTTCATCTCTCGTGCACGAGGGTAGGTCGACGTCACAGTGTCATCTTCAACCCCCTCTTGTAGAGTGAAGCGTTCATCTCTCGTGCACTAGGGTAGGTCCACGTCACAGTGTCATCTTCAACCCCCTCTTGTAGAGTGAAGCGTTCATCTCTCGTGCACTAGGGTAGGTCCACGTCACAGTGTCATCTTCAACCCCTCTTCCCCTCCTTTAATAAAGTCCACGCCTAACCTAACCTAACCTAACCTAACCTAACCTAACCTAACCTAATCTAATCTAACCTAACCTAGTTAATTAGTTAGTTAATTGGAAAGTATGCTTTGTGGAGGTTGTTCCCACTTCAAGAAGGGTGTTAAGTTCGTTAGTAGAAAATCCACTAGAGATTCAAAGCCATAAGAGATTATTTTTTCTGTTCAGTACACGAAATGGTACCAAAAAAATGTTTATTTAATAATAATGCCTGAATATTTGAGTGCACGAGATGAGACAAATTCAGGTAGAAATTCCTGAGTGCACTAGATGGGACTGCAAGAGATGGGGAATCACCCAAATACTATCCACTCAAAATCAAGTGGAAACATAGACCTATATGAACTTATATTTAAATATTATTTGAAAAAATTAACGTCATTATGGACTATAAGATAGATGGGATTCATAAAATATTACTTTGAAATATTATCAACAGACACTCAAAATTAAGTGGTAGCTAGAAAAAATATCTGACCTGATTGGTATTGCGATACTATTTGAAAAAATGGACACCAAAACCCATTCTTACAATTAAAATGGCTACCATATCTAAGCATATTCAATATCATTTTATCAATTTTTAAAGTTATAATAATTATGTACTAAAACATATCCAAACAAATAGTATCGTTATTAATTTATTATTCACACGCGACCAAAACTGTAAGAAAAATATATGATCGAAATTGACTACTTAACTTTTTAATTTGCGAAATTATACACAGTGTTGTTGATTTAAGTGTGAATTAATGATAATAACATTCCAATAACAATAAAAGGTTTCCCCAGTCTCGTAAGTAAGTTCCTTCAATAAAAGCAGGTAAATAAAATATGGGTTATATCCATCTTTTATAACGGTCATTTTGTGATCAGAGTTAAATATTCAAAGAAGGAAATTACCAAAGCATCAAAATGATATATTTCTAAATTAATTTAATTGATTTGTTTAGTATGTATACATTTTTGCCATAATTTTTGTATTTGTTACACCGTAAAATTTAATTAAGAGTTGAGTTATTAGTCTACTTTTAACCAAAGATAAATATTTTATCTACAGATATAGTTGCCGTAATCTTTCTATTTGTTGTACCATACCACTAAAATAAGAGTTGAGTTGGTATTACCTGTAACCAGAGATAAATATTATATATATATAATATTTAATTAAGATAGAGAATTTTAAGGCTCTATTTTATCGTAGGTAATGAAAATGTCGAGTAACCATGTAAGGCAGATTTGGAAATATAATTTATTTACACTTTGGTTCAAGTAATACAGGGCTATTCATCATAATACTAAACCTAAATATTCACCCCTTTCTGTCAATAAAGCACAGATCTGTTGTCTCTGAGGTGGACACGTGTACAACTACTGACCAAAGATGGGCGCAAATTCTTGTGTGAGGATGAAGAAAAAGAACGTAATAAAAAGTTTGGCTGATATGTGAGTGTGTGTGAAGATATATCCTGTGTGAATATGTGAAACTGGTGATATGTAGGTCTAATAATAGCCCACACACATAAATCCTGGAAACAGAAATTGCGCAAATATTTGCGCCTCCCTCATAATTCACGGGGAGGAATGTGAGGGTTGCGTACTACCCCTCTTTGTCTGCTTAACTCTGCACCCCGACGCGGGGGTTGGGAGAAAGAGAGGCAGTGAGAAATAAAGAAATGACAATAAGTTACTTTATGTTTTGTAACCTTATATTTATGAATGTTGAAATTTGCATAGTAATACATTCTTAGTATTATTTTCAACATACCCAACATATCCCCATCGGTGAACACGCAGGCTAAGAAATAAAGCTCGCGTGGTCTGGTATGCGGTGATGGGTAGATCAGGGTTCAATTTCCTGGCTGGGTGCATTGAGGGTATTTCTTTCCCCCTAAACATTTTCCCACCCTCAAACCATATGAAAGCAGTTGCATTTACTCTAGATAGTAACTTATTCATTCCTAACTCATTAATAAACTTAACTAAATCCACTTCGGTGTATGCAAGGTCTAAGGCGTTACTCTCACAATCGACTAAAGTACCCATGACGGGGATATCGTGGTTTGATCCTGGTTGGGTGTTGTGAGGGTGGTTTTTAATAAAAGGTTAACCCTTATTTCTCTCTCTCTCTTCCACCAGGAAAATGTGGGTATATCTCATCTAAATTCAACCGCTCTCATCCCTAGCTCATTAACGTAATTAGTAAATAGGTGGATAACCCCAAAGAGTAGTAAGGCGTAGTTTAATAGAATAAACACCTTGGGAATGCTAGATATTGACCCCACAATGAGTCGAACTACGGGATAGTAAGGGAGATTGGTTATCATCCAAATCTCTTCAAAGATATGACCTCTGAAAAATCGTTGAAAGAGCAGGCAAGGAAGACATTTTGATGTTGGTGAGACGGAGTTGAAGGGTCAAGCATGCGATGAAACGTTGTAAACCTCATCTCGGATATAAATCCCGGGACTTTCAAAAGACTTCGTTAAAGATTGGCTTTCAAAGGGTGGAAGGTTCGTTAGCTGATTGGTGAGCAGAGAGAGAAATAAATAGGGGCAGTAGGTTTTTTACCCCCTTTCTTACGCATCTTACTACCCTTAATAATATCATTTAATTTTACTAATGGGTTAAGGAAGAGGATGTAGAATTTTAGAGGAAATGTTAAACAATTTTCTTAACGCTAGAGTGTGAAACAATTAAGGAAAAACCACCTTCAGAAAATTTGGTTGAGGTTTGAAACTTGACCTCACCTTTACAGGCAAACACGACACGACGAGTTTGACGCCTTACTCACGTACCCATCGATGCTTGTAGATTGGAAGAAATGAACCCGCATTGGCAGGGAGAGTTTGGTAAATTCCCAAAGGTAGTCATGCGTTCCTCTGTACATCAGCAGGTGGACCAAGTGAAATACAGGCTGCAATGCCTCTCCGTCACCGGTGTGTGTGTGTGTGTATGTGTGTGTGGATTTAGGGTTATTATTACCACTGGCGTTAGTGTGTTTAAATGGGAGGTGAATGCTATCAAAACTTGAAACGTTGCAGGTCTGCATGATTATGGTTGATAGTACAATTGTTTGTTTAGAATTTGTTTAGCATGAGATTAGATTTCTTTACTGGTGTTAAAGAAATCATACCTCAATGAATTAGAATATTATAAATTATTGTAAACATATAAGTTACAAAAATTAGTAAAATCAATTCTTTTTTCCCTCGCATTAACATAGTGCATTAATACATTTTTGTCTTAAGCCATTAATAGAATCAAAACAAAATTTTACACCCCTTTACAACACGCATATATCAACAAAATATACTAGATTTATATATCCTCTTTTTATAGTTTTAAAAATTCTTTTTAATGTTTTTAAACAATTTTTTATATATTTGTTAATCTAAAATACATTTTTAACACATATTTAATAGAGAGTGAGATAACTCTAGTCCATTAACATTATATGACATTTATAAAAATATTTCCAAAGTTTGAACTTTTATCGCTAAATTTCTTTTAATGGTACCGTTAGGTTTAAATATGTTGTATGGAGAAAATTGTGAATGGCACATGTATAATAAACGATAAACCAAGTTTATATTTATTTATAAATTGTAAATGAGCATAAACTACCAACCTATTTAGGTGAATATTGAAATCAATAGTAAAAACATTTACCTGGCTATAAAATAATGAGTATAAACAGTTAGCACCACCGAAAATATGGATAATTTTTTAAAGTAAAAGGTGGCATTGAAATTGGAGTTTCTCATATAGATGCACAGCAATTTATAACTTAAGACCCGCCTCGGTGGTGTAGTTGGCTAACGCACTGGTTTTTGTTGAGCCAGACTGCTGAGGATGGGGAGATCGAAGTTCGAATCTCTGTCGGGTGAACTGGGGGTGGTTTTTCCTGAATGGTTTTCAACTCTCCCTCCACACAAATGTGGGTTCACCTCCTCTAAATTCAACCTTTCCAATTCCTAACCTATTAGAGTAATTAGTACTTAAGCGTATAACCCGAACGGATAGTAAGACGCGGTGCTATTATTATTATTATTATTATTATTATAGCTTAAGATATTTTATTCCAATTTGAAAAGTTTAAAACATTAATTTAATCCTAAAGGTTTGTTCTTCAAAATTAAGAAATAATTATAATAAAAATAAAATGTTTGATGTTGATAAGACTGACCACCCCGAATGTGTAAAGTTTGAAATGACCGAATTTCCTCCCACCATTTTGAACAGTCTTGTTGTAACAGCTTGTTCGGCATCCGTCGCAAATTACTTTTCCAACTCCTACTACTTCATGTGACATTGACAGTGACACGTGTCTGCCGGGAACGGCGGGTAGAGAAGGGAACCACTAAACTTGGATGTATGTAACAGGATCGTTTCTTTATATCAGCTTGTCTCAAAGCTTGACGTACCAGAAATCATCGCAGCATTAAAATAACACGAGATTAATTTATACTTCAACCAATACTGATTTTATTGCTGGGTCGATAAGCACTTGGAAAATCTGGAATAGTCAGAGATTTTGGTGTAGAAAGAAAAGTCAGGTAGAAATCAGGGAAATATTAAAGTCACTGGAATTTTAAGATTTTTTTTTCGATATTTAAAAAAAAAAAACGAAGTAGAGAGAAACCATTGTTAGCTATTAGTTTGTATCTCTAATTTATGTTATTTTTTGAGCAGGTCAATAACGTATTCATCTTTAATATTTTATTTTTTATTTATTTAGCACCGCGTCTTACTACCCGTTCGGGTTATACGCTTGAGTACTATTTACGCTAATGGGTTGTGAATTGGTAAGGTTGAATATAGAAGAAGTGAGCCCGCATTTGCGTGGAGGGATAGTGGAAAACCATTTAGGAAAAACCATTCCCAGTTCACCCGACCGAGATTTGAACCTCGATCTCCCCGTCCTCGGTAGTCTGACTCAACATGACTTGTGCGTTAGCTAACTACGCCATCGAAGCGGACCTTTAATATTAATTGTTGTGTTAAAAATTTATTGAAAAATAGTGAGAATAGCGAAATTTTAATTTATAGCTTTGTATATAAAATACGTATTTTATGATATGTAAAACATAAAAACGTCAATGTATTTTTTAAATAAAAAGTATCAACCCTGTTTCTGTTATTATTAGAGTTATACAATAAGATCGTGGTAGGAAATACTTACTTTATTACATTAGGAGCTCAGAAGTTCATAACCACATTTACAAAAGTACGCCAACTATCCTTATTTGAGCTAGCTCTGCCCAGTCCATCTCATTACACCCTATCGCTTTCAGGTCCCTTCTAGTGTTATCCTCCCGTTTACGTCTAGGTCTTCCCAATGATTGCATCCCATTGGGTTTACCAGTCAGTATCCTGGATAAAGTTCTAGAATCTCCCATTCGCTCTGCATGTCCTACCCACCGTAATCTAGGATATTTTACTATCTTAACAATGTCTTGGAATGAATACCTCAGGGTGTGTAACTCATCATTATCTAACAACTTCCACTCCCCAGTTGCCTCATCCCATTTTGGACCAAATATCTTCCTAAGCACCTTGTTTTCGAACATCCTAAAAGTTATTTCATCATGTAATGTAAGAGGTAACGTTTCACACCTATATACACCACCGGTAAAATTATTGTTTTTAATATTCTGAGTTTTACATTCCTTGACAGCAGGCGAGATGTCAACAACTTAATGACCGAGTAATAGCATGCATTTCCCGATTGTATTCTTTTTCTGATTTCCAATCTAATATCGTTAATGCTAGTTGAAACTGTTTCTGAATATTCAAATTTATTAACTCTGTCAAATTATAATACGTTGTTTGTAGTAATCTCAAAATTACCGACCCCAATTTGTATTCTCTGTGTGATCATATACTTAGTCTTTTCAGCGTTCATTTATAAACCTATTTCCTGTTGATCCTCTAGTAAAATTTCTGCATTTCTTGCAACATCTTCCTTATTATTGCTCAACACAGCTAAATCATCTGACTATCCTAATAGCTGCAATGTACCATTTAATGTCAACCCTTCCTTACTATCTTGCATTATCCTAATGGCATATTCTAAGGTCAGATTAAAAAGTATTGGTGAAAGTGCATCTCCTTGTTCCAACCCATTATGTATTTCGAAAATATCTGATAAGCTACATCAAATCAGCATCTTGCCACCCTTATCAGTCAAACATACTTCAATTAGATTGACAAGTTTTTTGAATATCCCAAGTTTAATTAACATTTTATATAATCTATTTCTGTTTATTGAGTCATAGGCCTTTTTAAAATCTTTATATTGAAAATGATGATTCGTCATGTTGTATTCCCACTTTTCTCTCATATTTGCTGAAGAGTAAAAATATGATCCTTTGTTGATCTGTTTCGTCAAAATCCACATTAATGATCCCCAATTTTTCCTCTGCATATGGCGTCAATCTCATTAAAATTATATTTTGAATGTTATAAAACTGAGAGTAACGGCCGTAGGGTTCGTTGTGCCGACCACATGATACCCTTTTCCCGCGTAAGTCGGCACTATCTTAGCCAGCAGACGGTGTTCTCTTTAGGCATAGCTCTATTGTTGGCTGACGCCATAGAGTTTTTTTTAACTATCTTTTATAACTTTCAGATATCGTAGTTCCTCCCCCGTTATGTCTATAGTCAGCACAATGTTAGCAATCCTTTTAAAAAATGACATTTTAACTTTTCATAGACGGAATTAAAGTTTATTCGAGAGAAAATGTGTCAACGAATATCAGCTCTCCCATTTTTTAGAGCATCTGAATGAGAAATACTTATAATTCAACAAACAACAAAGCTATTACTCTCATTAGTGGACATACATACTAAAATTCTATCACATCTAGTCTTGTTTCTGGTGAACAGGATTTTTAGGTTCGAATCCAGGTCTAGTGTACTGAGGTTGTTTTTTTCTTCACAAATTTATTATCGCTCTCGCTCCACGCAAATGCTGGTTCATTTTATATTAAATATATTTCCCTCATACTTGTTCCATAATTGTAGATATAAAAATGTGATATCTCGAACAGGTAGCTAGACCTGGGGAAAAAAAAAATTGAATAAAAAGTATAATGTTGTACATTACATATTATGTTTATTATTTCCATTTATATATCAGGTTTAATATACTTGAAAGAAGGTGTAGTTGTTCACTAAATACCAAAATTTGAAATTATTTTTAAACATGGTTGGAGACCAACAGTACTCGCAGCTGACGCCCTAACACTGCACAATCTGTTTCTATTTCCGAATGCAATGGCCACCACTCGAGTTTGCCAATAACCGGTGTCGGTAATTCCCCTCTACCCTCCTTCTCTACGAACTCCAGGGCTAATAACCCTGCTACTCCAGCTCACGTCCCACTGTGAGTGTCCATATACCCCTTATAACCCCTCTGACCCCCCCAGCCCTACGCTAGGTCTTTAAACCCCCCCCCCCCCAGTCGATACCGGGCAGCTGACCTTTACAAAGAATCGCGGCCCTGTTACAAGCTCATTACACCACAAGAAACGACGTTTACACGGAACCTAGAATCTGGAATCAATCAGGGATTGAAAAAAAAACATCACGTCTACACGAAGCTTAGGATTCGGTTCCAATGTAGTCAGGTTTTTATTTTTATATACCATATTTTACAACCAATACAATATACACACTAATGAAGTAAGGATAAATAAAGTGAAATTTTTAAGGAAGTGCACCCACATTTGCGTTGAGGCCAAGAAGAAAACTCTTTATGAAAATGTATTCCTTAGTACATACGGCCGGAGATCAAACCCCGACTTCTCCGTCAATGGTTACACAGTCTATTGGAAGAGTGACGGCTTGGACTTGGGGTCATAAGCCGGCGGCCAACAGACATGTTTAGTTTGACCCTAACGTTTAAAAAACCATTTAATTAGTTCACATTTAAAAACCAGAAGATTTGGATATCGAGGTTCGTCGAATCCCAGTCGGGTTTAATGAGGTTTTCCAAAAATGGTTTTCCACTCTCACTCCACGCAAATGCGGGCACACTTCCTCTAAATTCAACCTTCCCTATGCCAAAGTCATTATTGTGATTAGTAGGCATATATATAGGTATAACCTTAACAGGTAGTAAGGCTCTTTGTTAAAAACAAAACATAATAATTTAACGAGAAAGTAAATGTCAGGTTTCCAGTTCCGTATCAAAGGAACAGAATATTTCGAAAGAATTATTATATATTTTACTATTTTTCTTTAAATTTGTATGTTAAAATACAGTATCCAATATCATAAATGTTTTTATTATGTTATGCTTAAACTATTAGTTAAGCAAAAATAAAATTTGTGTCGGTGGGTGTGATGGTTTAAATGTCAAAAAACATTTTGTCTGGTTTTCTGATGACGAGGAGGTCGAGGTTGGAACCCCTGCTGGGCGTACCCAGGGTATTTTTTCCTAAATGCTTTCACATACTCCCTCTACACAAATGCCAGGACTTTTCTTACAAACTCTCTTCCACAACACTATCCCATTGTTGTAATTAAAAGCGGCTAGCCAAGTTTCAGCGAAAGGAAAAAACACAAATAAATTTTATATAAATAAGGTTTTGAGAAAATATATTACAATATCATGCTTTAAATATAAGTTAAATAAAATGCTTACTGTACTATATTTTTTTGGGTCAAGCCATAAATATTAGAGCTGAATCATATTAAATGCGAGCACTTTTTGTCGGTGCTTGATTATGCGATCTCAGTGAACTGTTCAATGTTACACTAAACGGGGCAAGCGACAAGAACAAATATATTCACAGGGTTCTAGCTTCGTACATGTTGCATATAAAATTCAATGAGAACATAGACAACTTCAATTATTTGTTTCCCTAATTATCCTATATCGAAAAATATGAGGATACTAATTGCTAAACAAGAAAGGCCGCTTCATATACCATCATCAAATTTTATTACACATTAACACGCCATCTAAAAATGAATTACTACTATGGAACGTTTTTAGAATTCAAAAAATTTAACATTATTTTGGTTTAAAAATAACTAGTATTTTGTTTTTATGAGAACAGTTCATGCTATCTAATTTTGAGAGTAAAATAATTTCTCCTTAAACAAACATTTTGTTTATGTTTCAGTATGTTTTAATAGGGGTAGTTAATTTTTATATTTAGTATTACTGCGAAAATAAAGTGACTTTATAATTGTATGCAATATTTTGTTTCAAAATGGTTTTATTTAATGAAATCTTCGGATTTTGGGATGATTAACGGAAACATGTTTATGATGTGTATTTTTAGTATTTTCTGACATCTTTGAAGTGGACATCCTGAATACCATTTTGAGCAATATTCATGACTCAATATATTTTTAACATGATATATGATACATGATCTCCAAAATAGTTATATTTCATACATGCTGTGACATGTGTTATTATTATTATTATTATTATTATTATTATGTACACACTACACTATGTTATTATTATTAGCACCGCGCCTTACTACCCGTTCGGGTTATACGCACTTACGCTAATGTGCAATGGTAGGGTGATTGTGAGATGAAATTGAGGACCTACAGTTTAACGTGGAATCCGAACCACGGTGGAGGCCTGGCATTCCTCAAATTCACAAGTTGTGATTAATACACATCTTGTGTGAAGGAAGGGTTTGGTAATCAAATAAATCTGTGCCAGGACCGAGGATTGGACCCCGGACCGTCAGCACAGAAGCCCGACACCTTACCTCTAGACCGCCAAGTCACCAATTACACTATGGTATGTATTGCTTTATACGTATATAATGTTAAATATGGTATTTATATATGCATAGTGTATATAAATATTGTGTGTATATATACATGTAAGTTATTTACCTTAGCAAAGTTATTATACTATGTACTGAATATGTGACTGACTCGCTTCAGTGGCTGCAAGGTCTAAGTCGTCACTATCGTGTTGGGCTGGTCTGCTGATGGCGGGGAGATTGGAGTTTGATCCTGGTTGGGTGTACTGAGGCTGGTTTTACTAAATTTTTCCCCCAAGCTCTCTCTTTCTACGCAAATGAAGGTACACTTATTCTAAATTCAACCCTCCTCATTCCTAACCCATTCTCGTAGTTAGTACATAAGTGTATGTATAGTCCACGATGCTAAAATAATAACATATATATGTGCCTGGGAGGTCGAAGCTTGAATGAGATATAGCAAGTTATTTGGGGTATAAGTCTAGATAAAAATAATAAAAATCAGCGAGCAAAAAATTGTTTGTATTAAACTTGACTGGTGTAGTGGAGCCGAGATTGAAAGGTTGCTTTAGAAAATTAATTTATCTTTTAATTGAAATTGGAATCATGGTTTAGGAATAATGTTTAAATTATTTAATACATACATTTATAGCTATAGGGACATAGATGGATGGATGTATATTGAAAGGATTTTTAAATGTATAGCATAAGAGTAAAACAAGCTTCATAATTTACAAAATCCATATTGAATGGTTTTAAGTAACATGTTTAGGATTATTATTTTTTGTAATGAAATAAAATAGTTACATGGTAATGTATAAATATTATTATTGGCAGAGCATTGGTTTGTCAAAATTAAATATTCTGGCCTCTCTTCCCGTGACAGGGTGTTATTTTTAATTTTAAATATGTTACATTAGCTTAATAAGAACAGTTAATAAATGTCAAAACATAAGTAGAAGAGTTATGCAAAAGGGAAATAGCCTGAATACGAACCTTTGGAGAATGTTAGTTTTATTTCGAAGATTACGGTGGTCAGGACATGTAGAGAGAAGGAGAGATTCTAGAACCTTGTTCAGGATACTGAATGGTAAACCCAATTGGATGAGACTATTTGGAAGACCTAGATGCAGATAGGAGGATGTGTTATTCTGTCAGTATTAATAAGATGTATTAAAAGTGACAGCTGCAAATAATATGAGTTGACTTATGACTAAGAGAAAGTAGATCTAGTAGCTTTTTATAGAGGTCAGGTACGAGAATTAGGGTAACCTATAGCTGGACTCTAATTTAGAATAAATGGTTAGAAGGCGGCACTCTATCAGTATACTAGATTTCCAAGGACGGGGAGATAGTGGTTCGATCCCCCCGATTGGGGGTACTGAGGGTTTTTTTCCCTAAAATGGTTTCCCACTCTATCTTGCCACGAAAATGCGGGTATACTTCCTCTAAATTCAACATTCCTAATCCTTAACTCATCAACATAATTAGGAGATAGGTGTACAACCTGAACGTCTAGTAAAACGCGATGCTAAAAATAAAAAAGTAAAAGTGGTTTTGATTATATTATTAGTTCTTTTTTTTTTTTTTGCTATAGTATTTCCCCTTGCATGAAAATTTTCTGAAAAACTTTCAAAATTTTTTTTTGGTTAGTTAAGTAAATAGTTATCTTTATTATTTGAACTAGGAAATATATGAATGGCACCAAACCTTTATTTATACTTTCGCCTCGTTATAAAACATGGCCCATCAATAGAAACAATGTTATCCCTGTAAACCTTCACGTCTGAAAGATCGACCTATGTAAACAAGGTGTTATTTGCAGACGAGGGTATTGCAGAACAGATCACGTACCAGATTAAGGTCAACAAAGATTCTGTGCCAATATCCATACAAATCGACCTCTCACGTCCTAACGGTAAACAAACAGTTTTTGTTTGCTAATCGGAAAGATACGGTTCATGACCTCCATGTAACCGATCCACCAATGTGTGATGAGAATATGATAGTCGTGTGGATAAAACTATGTTTTTAAAATGTTATTTTCTAAAAAAAAAAAAATCTACAATCGAGAAAATCGTGTCGTTCAATATGGTCCAAACAAACGTATTGAGCATAAATTTACCCTAATTATATATATATATATATAAAAAAAAAAGAAATTTTGGCTTGAATAGAACCCAGAGATTCTCATGACTATCAGACGTGCCATTGTTTTCAAAAGATTGGTCAGCTATAAAAAAGATTAGGTATCAAATTTTTCAAGTAATTGAAGTCTGTTTTCTTTATTGACACAGGCATTTTTATTAATGAAATGAAGAATTGGTTTGTCTGTTTATCATGAGTAATGCGCGATATATACCGCACTCAGAGTTCTGAAATTTAAACATTAGTAGCCTCTGTGCACAAACATGTGAACCTAGAAGTCTAAATGTGAACTAGATTTTTTTAAAACTGGATCTTAAGAAATAAAATGAAGATTTTTTTTCTGTCTGTTTGAGACAAATATAAGTTTTGCCCAGGGTTACCCAGGAAAACGCCAGGTACTTCTTCTAGTTTTCAATAAAGTAATATTGATACAATTTGCATTAAATACAGAATTATAGCAGTTTATAGGAAAAACACAATCATATTCGAGAACATTTAGTATCCATATGTTATCACACTAACTTATAAAGAGTTAATGTCTGTGATCTCACAGTATTTGGAGTACCACTGGCAAAATGTAACACTGCCTGTTATAAGGATATTAGGGTTCAAAACCTTGTCGGGTTTACTGAAGGCTATTTATAAAATATATTTTCATACTCTCCCTATAATAAAATGTAGGCACATTGCATACAATTATATCTACCTCCTCCTTAGCCTAATAGTGTAAATATACTGATAGCTTGGATGATTGAAAAATTAAACTATATTATAATAAGGTGCAAATCACTAACACAAGGAAATAATTTGAGTTTCTTCCTATAGTTTGGACATTTGAGTGAATATTATTTAATTATTAACTATTAGTAATCAATACAATTATTAGAAATTGATTGATGGAAATTTAAATTAAACGTCTAAACTATTAAATACTAAAGTATTATTTTTATGTCACCGCTACTTAATACACATCAGGGCTACGAATTTTAACTATAATAATTAGGTAGGGATGAGGAAGGTAGAGTTTAGAGGAATTATACCCACATTTTCGTTGGAGAGCGGGAAATCGTTTAGGGAAAATCCCTTCACATCACACTTAGACGGGATTAGAACACTGACCTCCTTGTCCTCAAAGAACCAAACTAGATTATCTTGGTATTTAGTCTGAGTACCCACCAGTGCAAGTAGTTAGACTTCCAACCCACAACCAAATCGTGGCTACAAAATCTGCTTACACTGACGGTAACATCAAATAGGACAATATTCTCTCAAAGTTTTCTATTTCCAGGATCTTAAAGTACTAGCCAATAACCTTTACTGTGATTACTCTAAAAAAAAATAGGTTGTGGCTGTGTCATGGACATAGCCGTGTGTTGTACGTAAATACGTTTATGTAACGGGTTATATTTTTTAAATAAAATATTTTTATTTATGTATTTAGGATAAAAGCAAGGAAACAAATAATTATTGTGTTATAATTATTGTATTTTTGATAATATTTTTTTATTCTAACACCTTATTATATTCACTGTCACTACTTTAAACTAATGTTTTATATACAATCGATAGATTTTGACGACAGCTGACGATTAAAACTCAAACGAACATCGTAGCTTCTCCGAGTCAAAAGTTATACTAATTGCAAATCTCGATACGCAGCAAAATAACCTCAAAATGGCGGCGCTTCCCCCTCCACCGCGCGCGATGCGTCACTGTTCTCGCTTATCGTAATGAATTCTTTGATCCTTTAGCTATCCAGTGGTATAATTTAATTTTGGATGTAGAGGAAAGATTCGAAACTACAACACCAAACTGTATCCCCCGATTTTGTTATCATTAGGTTTTTTGGATTGCCCCCGTATGGTAGCAAATTTAAAGACGTATTCATGTTAAAAAGAACTCTTATTTTTATAATACTAAAAGTTTCCACCTACCTATCTCTACAGAGTTTGATTTGATCAAAAAAGCTTTCCAATTTGAAAATACGATTTTATCTTAACCAACTATGATTTTTGTCTTTTAATGCTTTCCAGATAAAAGTATTATTTTTTAAAAATTCGAATTAAGTTTGATTCCATATTCAATATACAATAAACCATTTCAACGAGATACAAGTTGTAGGTCTATGCGATTAAATGGACTAGACCACTTCCCACCTCGTCCCATTTATTATCCACCTAACCACATTTCTTTCTCCAATAAATATAATGGCAGAGCGAAGCTTTCGTGAACGATAAGTCTCTAGACCGTTTGGAAATAAGTCGACGCTAGAAATCTAAAAAACAACAACTGTGGAATAGAAAAAGTTGTAAATTCGTCCAAAAGAGACAGTAAGACAAGATTTTGGTGAGCGGTTAGAGGAGGTGGGTGGAGGTTTAGGGTGGAGGAGGGGATAGATTGGGAGGAGTAAATCAGAAAATATAACAGATGGGGAGAAATACAAGTAATATGGAAAGAAAATGTGGTTTCTTATATCTTTGCTTTCATATGACCTTTTATATTTTTAAAGGGGAGGGAGGTTGAGGGGGGGGGGG
>CABFWB010006022.1:23297-37683 GCA_902151455.1 Timema bartmani
TTTAGTTCCTCCCTCGGCTCTGATAAAAAGAAAATACACACGCCCTGAAAGTGAAAGTAGGGAAAAAAGAAAGGCATTGACTTGAAGTAAGGGAAGTTTTGTCGCCGGCAGTGAGGTCCCTTCCCCACCCGACCTACCCCTCCCATTCTTCCCTCAAACTTCTATACTAAGATTCCGGTAGAAAGGCCAGTGTCTATCAGGTACAACATTTTAAAAAAAACTACTTTCATCTATTATTAAATACTTCAACTCATGTGATATTAAACTATAGATTCTAATATATAGTATCAATACTTATAAATAACTTTAATAAAATAGTTAAATTACATTAATATTGGCCGTACAAATATATTATTTCCTCTCTGTATCCCAGAATCCTGCTATACGTATCACCAGACGTTGTAATCACTGTTGAAGGCAAGTCTCCCCCTCCCTCCCCACCCTCCCATAAAGTTTCTAGGTCTATGTTACAAAGGGGGGGTTTATTCCCAGGAAATATACTTCTTACGTCTGTAATTGGAGGGAGTAATGGGGTATTTACTTAACTCTTTGGTTTCCTTTATGGGAAGATTTATCTGAGGTCAGGGTTGTGTCTGCCTGGATCTCTTGGTTGTCTTCTTATTTAAAGCTGCTTTTTTTCCCCCCTCCCATAAGCGAATAGGGGTAAAATCCCAACTATCTATTTCATTTTGGATGCCTTCATATATTTTTAGGATTTTTAGAGGATTACATTTTATGTGAATACAATTTTGGATACCGGAAAAACTATTTAATCACAAAGTATCTACACCAGTGGGTACAATAATTTATCAGTGAAGGGGAGGTATGAATTCCTATCCTGACTGGGTGTATTCAAGGTACTTTTAGTAAATGATTTCCTACTTTACTTTCACATAGATGTGGGTACGTTTACTCTAAATTCTACCTTATTCATCGCAACCACGTTAGCTTAATTTATATAAGAATGGACTGGACGGGTAACAAGACTCAATAAAAATAATAGTACAAAGTGGTTTAGTTCACATAGAGATACTACTATAAAGCCACATGGCTGACTCACTCACTCACTCACTCACTCACTGAAATTAATTTTTACCCCCTTCCAGATGAAATAGAAACTTGAAATTAGGCAAACTTATAGCTTATAGCCTGTAACCGACGGGAAAATTCCAAAAAGTTAAACCTTTTAATTTTTAATCCCCGAAAAAAAATTCAAAATGGTGGAGCAACTTTAAAGTCGGTGCGGACCTTTCTTTGGAAGTCTCTTATGGCTAAACGGTAAGACCTATCAAAAAACAGATTGCACCAGCAGATACGGATTTGGGAATATCAACAAGTTAGATCCTATTACTTTTGTCGTATCTCCATCAGTTATACCTTAGATAGAGCTAGATTTTTGGATTTTAGGTAAATTTTGCACATTTTCCACACATTTTTTAAATTTTCTGACACACTTATGGGACAACTAGAATCATAAAATTTGGCAGGCACATTGACACATCCAGCTGCCCTATAAGTATGGAGAAACTAAAATAATGTGTGAAAAATACAATACAATACTGGTAACTTTAAGTTGTGTTCAAAACATCCACTTGCAAAGAAAACTCACTGGGGGTTTGAGGGCAGAGCCCCCAACGACCAAAACGAGTGTTTTATATATAGTGCTAAACTATTCATGGTATCTATATTTATTTTAAATAGTCTTTAGTCTTTTACTATTTTTTTAATATATTCAGTTTTTTATCAAATAAAATATGATAGAATAATCTATTAATGATGTTACTTGCACTTTTTTCAGTTAAAATATAATAATGTGCTTGTCTTGAAAATGGTTCCTTTTAGTAATCAATATAAGAAACTTAAATACACTTGAGACAAAGATAGTAGAAAGTATAGTTTATAGATTATTTCGTCAGCATTTGTCTAAGGTGAAGAGAAATTCCACACCATTTACAAGCATCCTATATAAGTATCCAAACCAGAAATGTTGTGAATATAAATTAGAATAAACATTTTCCACGTATAAAATACTTACTGCGTTCAAATTATGAAACATGCAGTTCATACACTATATTTTTTAAATCATAAAACATAAATTAATTTCGCCATATTAAATTATATATAACTTTTCCACAACTCCCTAAAAGCTGTTGTCTCATTCTATTTAAAATGGAATACAAATTAGTGTAGTTTCATATCAATGTGATCTCTTTTTTCTAAAATAAATTTCTTATACAAATTTTTTTAAATTGTGAATTAGAGAGAGAAATGTTTTTAGTTTAGTGATTGTACGTGGAAGGTAACTTTAAATTTTAAAATTCCACCAATGAGGTCCACATGTTTGTGCACAGGGGCTATCAATAAGTAAATTTCAGACCTTTGCGTGCGATAGATATCACGCAGTACTCATGACATAAAAACCAAACTTTTCATTTTATTAGTAAAGATATTAACTGGTTTGAGTGTAAATCCTAGTTATGTTAAGATCAGGTTAGTTCAGTTATAATATTATTAATTATTCTTAATATTCTCAAATTCTTATTAGAATTTTTTTATTTAGCATTGCGTCCTACTATCTGTTTAAGTCATATGCCTATGTAATAATTATATTAATAGGTTAGGGATTAGGAAGGCTTAATATAAAGGAAGTGCTCCTGAATTTGTATGGTGGGAGATTGAAAAACCATTTATAAAAATATTCTCAATTGATTAACTATACATATATACATACATACATACATACATACATACATACATACATACATACATACATACATACATACATACATACAATAACTAATCACGTGGTTATCTTACGGGATAGGCAAGAAACTGTGCATATAGCTAAAAAAAAAAATCTTTAACTCGGTACATAATATTTTTTCAATCTGCTAAGTTAATTTTAAGTGTTACTCACCTTAATACGGGAAGCTGGGGTTTTATTCCAATTTGATGCAAAAAAATATAGTGTTTATCAAGATACTTAAGTGATTAAATATTGTTAAAAGAAATATTACTTACCCGTGTACTTTTCCCCTTAAATTAAAGCTCCATTAAACCCTTACTCACGAAACCTTTAAATAACTCATTGGGGATTATGGGTCGCGGCCAGGGAAAACAAGTTTTGACTGTCCTGTACCTGTAAACTTTTAGCGCCCCCTAACTATATATTCTGTACCATCATAAACACAAAATAACGTATTGAATACATTTTTGATAATAAATGGAAGTAAAAAATTATTTAATAATACTCACAGTTTAATCCTTGCTTTCATTGGCAACAACCAACAAGCCAATCCTGAAAAAACCTATGGGTTTGCTTTTTTGACATTGCTATAGCTAAAGAAGTGTCTCTTTCCATTTGTCTGGCTATGAAGGCTTAGAGTTCTCAAACAATTTGATCTAAACTTGCCTTTTTTGTAAAAAGGGATGAAGTTAAAGGGTTTCCCACAATGTAAATTCAAATTTTTTAAAAGAAATTTAAGTTGTGAATCTTTTTACGTCTTATTTTAGAAACAATTTAACAAGCTTAGAATTGTTTTACCTAGGTTTTGAAAATCCAAGCTTCTTCCATTATCATATTTATATTGACTATCCTTGTAGAGGATACATGCCTTTAAAAGAATCTTAAATATGAATAAAAAAACCCCATTCAAAAATGGGTTAGTCAAACATCATCATCGTATTACTTGCCTTGAACTCGAACTCGAGGGAATATCCGTAAAAAAAAATATTAAAATAAATTCTAACTTTTAAGTAAAGAGTAATTTATATTCATATTTTTGAAATCAATGTCTGACTCTTAATAAACTATAGTACAAAAATAATTTCGTAAATATACTCACCATGTAATATACTTATTATTAGCCTACCATTACCATACCGGATTATATGACCGCGTCAAAAGCTCTTCTCTTCCACAGACCAATAGCTGATACAACTTTGTCTGACGAGTCTTACCCACCAAACTTCCTTGATTCGTCGTTTGAAAGCTTGCAGAGCTGGATGGATAATTTCTCTTAGGTAAACGTGTACCTCTAAGATATTTCACACGTGCTAATCGATCGGGATAAGATGGATGACACATTGCCGGGTACAAGGACTATGGGTTCATCCATAAACCATGAAATTCTGTTGATAGGGGGGTAAGGGAGGGGAGCTCTAATGATGTATATATGGCGATCAATTGTAGGAGGAGGGGGGGCTGGAGGAAAGTAGGTACATCATAGTGTCGCGTAAAACAGATCTTATAAATAAATTCTAATGTTGAATACATAATACGATTATTTTTAATGTTTTCACTGTTTGTTTTGATTCTGAGTTGTATTAAATCTGAGCGCATCTTTCAGTGTCACAAAATCTTCTCTTTGAAACAAGGACATCCTTTCTTGATGGGAAAAGTGATGTAACACAGGTTAGAGGGGGGGTAGTAAGGCTAAATGTTTATTTGGTGTTATATGGAGGACGGGTGGGTTAAAAAAGTAAGAATAATCCATTACTTGACTTATGGATTACCCTTACGCGAGAAGAAGCCAGTGTTTTTGCAGTTTTTATGGCAAAACTTTTTTTTTTTTGACCAAAATAAATAAAAAATTTCTCCAGTACAAACATATAATATAATTTTATTCACATGATGACCTCAAAATTTCTTGAATATCTGTCAAGGGTGTTCTGAAATTTAATGATAACTTTTTTCCCTAATTTAAAAAGTTTATTAGATAAGGCCGCCATACTCATGACAGATATTTAGGAATTGTTGATATCAAGATGTCAAGAAAATTAAACTCCATGTTTGGACTGAAAAAATTGTTGATTTATTTTGTACAAAAAAAGTTTTGCCATAAAAACTGCAAAAACACTGGCCTTTTCTCGTGTACCCATTCATCCCACCTTAAACGCCAGCCACATCTAGACTGGTTTTCCGGTAATAGAGTGTCTCGGTTTCAAATCCCGGTTAGGTTCACTGAGCGTGATTCTCCCTAAACGGTTAACCACTTCTCTCTCCTCGCAAATGTGTGTGCATTCCTTTTAAACTCCACCAAATAACTAACTGTATAAGGTAACACCCGCCTCGGTGGCGTAGTTAGCTAACGCGCTAGTCGTGTTGAGCTAGACCACCGAGGACGGAGAGGTCAAGGTTCAAATCTCGGTCGGGTGAACTGGGGGTGGTTTTTCCTAAATAGTTTTCCACGCAAATGCGGGTTCACTTACTCTAAATTATACCTTCCCAATTCCTAATCCATTAGTGTAATTAGTACTTAAGCTTATAATCCGAACAGGTTGTAAGACGTGGTGCTAAATTAAAATATATATATATAAGGTAACACTTTCAACCTACAAACAATATTAAGTTTAAAATTAAGGCAAATAAAATTAGGGTGGTTTTAATCTATGGAAATTTTAAGTAATATATAAACATGTTTTTTGTTAAGTGTAAAACACAAACCCTTTTTAATGATTGGGCAGGAATTTATAAATAATTCTCTATTTTTAATATTCAACTTTAATTCAATTATTGAATCAAAATTACAATCAACAGTAAAAACAAATTAGATAAAGGGGTTGAGGTAAAATAAATAGACAAGCCAACAAAAACTATTCCAATTAGCTAAAAACTGTGATTATGTATATTATTGAAACCAGATAAAAACATAAGTGAATGAAAACAAATTATTTATATTTTAATAAAAAACACAGTCCTATTTTAATTTATTTAGTAATGAGTTTTCCTCATAGATTAAATACAGCTAGTTACTTATTAATGAAAATCAACGTAATTGAACAAATTTTTAATAAACATAAAAAATGAATACATTAAAATAATAAAATAAATTAAATGAGATAACGCACCATGATTTGTTTGGATAGAATAAAACACAATATCAGAAATTCCAAAAGGATTAAAATAAAATATTCTTAGACGTTCTTGCCGCTTGTTAGCCAATCATTGCTACGCGTTTTGGTTAAAGATTCATTTTTAATGGTCAAAATAAAATATTTAGCTTCATTGTTTGTACATTTATTATATTGTATATTTATTAAATGTTACAAAAAAATAATGGACTTGGCAAATTATGATTCAAGAAATATATAAAATCGTAGAATTTGTTATTTCTCAATTTATTTTCGAACAATTCAAACCCATACTCTACAAATCACGACACCGGATACTGGCTGCCAGTTGTGACGTCAGCAGGGTTCGTTAAAAACCTTCATGGCATCGTTTAAATATCGATATATTATTCAAACGGATGGCTTAGGAAGGAAAACTTCGAAGGTATCAATTTATTGTATAGCTGTCATCAGAATATGCTAACATAGCAGTTTAGTAAGATAAATTATGAGAAAAAACACTGTTTCCATCCTTTTAGCTAAATGTTCAGGGATGCTGACTACCCTCTTAGTAAAACTTGGGTGTCAACCAAATGTGTGAAGTAAACAATCTCATATATAAATAAAACTGTACAACACAATCTCACATACTTTATCTTATAGTCCATTTTAGTCGAAATAAAATTCTCAAAAATTGGTTGTTACTTATCAGTAAACTCCATGATATGAGCGACCTAGCAGCCGCCATTGTTAGCGAGGATAGTGCCAACATTTGGTGAAAGAGGGTGTCATGTGGTCAGCACAACGAGCCCTCTGTTTTTTAAACCAGAGCTGCCACTTATTTATTCAAAAAGCTCCTCATTTCTACTCACTATTGGGTAATTTATTTGTCAAAAAAACAGTACATAGGTTATATTATAAAACACTCTCACTTTTGAACTAAATCGTTGAAGCCATTTTATAAAAAATGTATAGTTTAAAAAAAATGTATAGTTTAAAAAAATCAATTGTAAGTTAAATTACCTACCCTTAATTATTTAGATATAACTAAAATCACGATTTAGCCTATGAACAAATAAAATCAAAATCAAGTTTGAACAAAATTCATCGAACGGTTTTGGCTGTAGCTTTAGTTATAAAGTATAAACAAACAGACAGAGATACAATCAGATACAGACATACAGTAAGATAAAGATATAGAAGGAATTGTATATATATATATATATATATTTTTAAATTCGTTATTAAATATAAATTCAAGATTCATCATAATCCTTAGGTAGACAAGGTTCATGATTACAATAGCCCACTTATATGAGAAAGTTAAAATAACTGTAGAATATTCACCTTTGACAAAATTACCACAACACTTAGCTTAGATGTGTCAAAAATGAAATTTTTGAGCATTGAATATTTGTTACCAGATTAAAGAATATCTGATTAGTACCCAATATTATATCATGGTTTTGAATCAACTCTTTTACTCCTGTTTCTGCCGCTGGGCCGTGCTAATCGTCGACAGCGAAGGAGAGAGGAATTTAACAACAGAAAAGAAATATATTTATGTTTTTTACAAACTTTATTATCAATCCAACTAAACTAAATATTGTATTTATTTGATTAATCTACTAAACAGATATCAAATAACCTTTTACACTAAAGATTTAACGTCTATTGTTTAAACGTAAATTTAAACCTGCTAAATCATAAATGAAAAACTCATTTAGTCTAGTCTAGATAACCGGGGTCTGAGATGTTGGTTTTTAATTCCATTGGCCTGTACTTAGGATGTTTTTTTCCCTCATGAATTGTTTACCAGTTTCCCTCCACTCACATGATGGTATTTATACTTTAAATTTTACTTCCCTAATATATACCTCATTAGAATAACTACATGTGTTTAAGATGGATGAATAACAAAATGTGGAGACATAATAATTATTACTAAATTAATTATATTGTATAATTATTTGTTATTAGCCATGATTTTTTAGCATCCTTATTTACTTCCCGTTTGGGTTATACGCTTATGTACTAGTTATTATAATGTGAAAGGGATGGGGAAGCTCAAATTTAGACTAAATGTACCCGCGTTTGCATGTAAAATAGTTGAAAACAAGGCACAGTTGTTTTGCTAAGCAATAAACTAGTATAAGTGATATAAATTAATGTTTGTACGAATACATCATTGCCAAAAATTACACCTTCAGACAAATTTAATATAGATGAAAAAATACATTTGGACACGGGTTTGATTTTTGTGACCAAGTGCCATTTTAAACTATATTTGATTTAATTTAGCTGAAAATGAGACCTGAGGGGCGGGAATCGAACTCTAATTTAAATTAAATGAATCGTGTTCTCCTCCATACGGAGGTCCTCATAATTACAATTATTGGAAACTGTGTGCTTATATTTATTATATTTGATTTAATTGAAAGTTAAACTAAAATGTTCCTAGCTAATTCCTAGTTATAGGCTAATCAATTCTCTTTGAAACTTCAAGAATAGTTTTCAATATTGATTGCTCTACCTATATTATTGTATATTTTCTAAACGGTTTATCTTTGGTCGTTCAACTTTAGTTTTAAAAGCAAGTTATTGCTACCCCCTTTCCTCTAACCAAACACCTTACCACCAATATAAGTCTTACAGGATGTTTGCTAAAAAAAATTGTTGACAGGGAAGTGATTGTGGTTCACAAACTGTGAAAATTGATTCATAGCGCTTGCTCCTTGATGGTGTGGGGGTGTAGGAAGAATTTAATTAGTGGCCAGTTTGGTTGGTGGATCATTACTAGGGACTGTGAAGGGCTCGAAATAGGGGGAGTAATTAATTGGGTTCATTCATTATTTCCCTGGTGAAATTAATAGAATGCGTTCTCTCTATTGGGTGTTGAGGTGATCGACGTGGCATCACCATTAGGTTTTTCAGCTTTCGGGTTTCAAATGTCTGATGCGCTGGACGCACGGGCCATGTTTTATCACATAGTTCAATTCTTAATTCAGTACAAGTCAACTATTATCATGTTAACGACCAAATATCATGGTGACAATAGGAACAACATGTAGCTATCACGAAAATTTGTATGTAATTCTATACTAGCGCAGATCCAACTTGTCATCCATTTTTTAATACAAACCTATTGGATAAAGATATACAAGTAGTCTTACATAAGAAAATTGAACAGTGATATTTTTGTCTTTCAAAAAAATTAAAACGAAATATCTTTTGTTGTGAAAAGAGTTTGATGCAATTAATTTGTATTAAATTTATGTTAAAGATATATTAAAATTAACAACCTGGGATGATAGTTTCAATAGAAATTCAAGTTGCCAGCTGGGTAAGGGGTTGGTTCACCCTCCCTGCACGCCCACAACCCTCCTTGTGTGCACTAGCTAAATTTTATAGGGTGTTCAAGGGCAAGCGCTTCTCAATCACTTCAAAGTGTTACCACCGAGCCAACGTGCACCAATTGATGTGAGTATTTCATTGCCTTATCTTAGTAAAATGTATGTAGAAGTTATTAGCCGAAAAAGAAAGCGCAGTGGCGAGTTTTATTGTCTATTTTGTGACACTTCTGAAGAATTAGTGCACGAACCAAAGCCGAACACTTTTATGACTATTCAAAGCTCAGCTGAGATGCCAGCTGAAATTATTGATTAATTTAAAAGAGATATGCTTTTTGTGAAACGCACAGCTGGAGTATTTAATTCTTTAAAATGAGATTTGGCATTAGAACAATCTAAAATGCGCTCTTCAGCTGTGACGGGTGGTTTGATTGGAATAATTCAAAGTGAGGACGCTTTGCAAAGGTGGCTGCTTCTGTATCCTTTTAAAAATTCGATCCATCAGGTTCTATAGATGTTTCTTGATTGTGAGCTGGATGCTATTAGAAATAAAAATTCTTCATTTCACAATGAGTGGAACCAGACGAGAATTAATAAAGAGGAAGAAAATATCCGAGGCCTAATTGCTCCTTTGGCTCAGTATAATTCATTCGAAAACAATACTGAACAATATTGTCTTATAAATATTTATACTGGTTAATTTGCTGAGACATAACAAGCGTTTACACAATATGTTTACTTCCAGTAAAACATAATGGAGAGCAAGCGATAAGCCAATTTGAAGGAGAGCGCTTGATTTAGAGAAAAAAAAGCGTATTTGAACCAATAAAAAGACGGAGTTTCTTAATCTTAATATTACACACCTAAATCTAAACAAGACAGCAAAGTTAATAAATCATTAGATGACACTAAAGAAATTGTTGGAAGTGAAGAAGTTAGTTTTGTTAGCAGGTCTGCTTGGATTCGATTTGTGTAGCTTAACATCCCATGAATTAATAGGATATCCAAAATATATTTTTGACAAAAGTGGTTTTTATCATAAAACACAGAAATCAAGTTTGGTGAACGAAATAGAAAATAAACATTCTTGTAAAGTAGATTTAAAACTAGAAGATATTATAAGTACTCAAAATAATAAGGCTTGTATTATTGGTGGAATGGCACGTGTTCACTACATTCAGTTAAAAAAAATCCAAACTTTTGTAAGGTTTGCTGAAGCGTTTTTCAAACAAACGATATATTTTCTTTCGAGTGCCTCTGTACCAAGAGTAGACGTGATGTTCGATATTCATTAAATTGGTTGAAAATTAATGGCGGTCCAAGAGATGAGATTCAATTAAAGGCATTATTTTGGGGTCTTTTACAAATGTGTCAAATATTGTAAAAACCTTTTCGCAAATATCGAAAATAAGCTAAGCCTTGTTAAATTTTTTATGCAACTACGAGTATGTTAATACAAATATCCAGTTTGAAGATGATAAAGAACTGTATATTTGCGGCGGGCTTGACATCCATACGAAGTGTTATAGCTAAATTAAAAAAAAATGTTTTTAACTTTTTAGCAAAGTGTTTGATTTAAAATCAAATCAAGATTAGATTCTAAATTTATCTGCCATATATTTCATGCAGCTCGATATCTGAAGCTATCAGAAATAGTTGTGCAAAGTCCAGATACTGATGTATTTGTACTCGAGTTAATTTTTGGCAAAAGCTTCAAGAGGCCTACTACAACTGTAAAGGTTTATGGTTTCATTCAGGTCTAGCGAAAAAAAGGCGGATGTTAGGATGCCACCTAGCTTATGGTTAAATTATGGTTAAAAAAGGGGAAAAGTCCAATAATTTAACTTAAATTGAGCTAGTGCTGCCATTTGTTAGCCAATCATTTAGACTTTCTAATGCACTTTAGATTATGGTTAAAAAAGGGGAAAAGTCCAATAATTTAACTTAAATTGAGCTAGTGCTGCCATCTGTTAGACAATCATTTAGCCTTTCTAATGCACTTTAGATTATGGCTAAAAGATTAATTTGTCGTATTTACATTAAGTATCTGCTGGTGTCCTTATGGAATTTGAGATACACAAGCTGTCCTGGAAAATGTATTTAAATGACTTTCTTCCATTTTTCACCTATACCCTTCATATGCTAAAAAAAAGTACAATCGAGTAAAACTATAGTTTTAAATCCTGCATGACATATATAATTATTATTGGAAAGAATTACGATTAATTTGTTAAATAGCCCTATCTTAATTTTTCTTTTGATTTTTCGATGAGTGGAAAATACTGGTAGTATATATTTATACATACTATGAATTTATGGATAGAGAAAAACTGAACATTGTTAATTCAAACCAATTTTTTATTCGCAAGGACATTTTTTTATTTTAAATATCTACATCGTTTAAAAATAATTGTAGCCATACTTCACTTTAATCACAAGAATCCTCCACTTATAATTCCGAATCGTTGAGTAATGGAGGTGAATTAAATCCGAATGGCGGACAGTTAAAACTGAAATCAACGTATAAGCTCTGACTCCATAATAGAGCACATTACCCTTAAACCTTTACTGAAGATTGGGGCTATTTTTTAGTTTTTATTCCCCAACTGAAACAAAATTAAGTGAGCATATAAAATAATTTGAATGTGTGGGAATGGTATAAGAAAGTTGTTGGGTTGACGAATAAATAGATGCTAGGGCATTTATTATATTTATTTGTTAAAGTTTTCGGTGAAATTTTACACCCAAGGTTGTTAAATATGTAGATTTATAGGCTAGCTTTAATTAGAAGAATTTTACAAGGACAGTAATAGTTCATAGCTAAAATTTGCTTATTATAAATCATTTAATTTAAATTAGTTGAAGAATGACACCTGGGTGCGGGAATCGAACTTGAGACCTTTGGCCTAACAAGCAAATGCTCTGTTACTAAGCTTTCCAGGATTAATTACGCACTAAGTGTCATTATTCTCTCATAGTTTAAGGCATAGTCTGTGATATAGTGTGAAAATCATCGGTTACCATAGGCTATAAGTGATTCCATAGCTCCGTTAGACTAGGGGGGGCTGTTATGCTAGCAGAGGTAGAGCATTGGCACGATAAGACCAAGCTCCCCGGTTCGATTCCCATGCATACGCACATTTCCATGATTACAATGATTAACACATCGTTGGTTGATAGTCATTAATATAAATAGCCACAATTAAGGTGGGATAGAAGGGAATGTGAAAAAAACCCCGTGTTTTTGCAGTTTTTATGGCAAAACTTTTTTTAGTCAAAATAAATCAAATGTTGCTCCACTACAAACATAGAATTTAATTTTTTTCACATGTAGACCTCAAAATTTCTTGAATATCTATCAAGGGTACTCTAGAATTTAATTACAACTTTTTATTTTCATTTAAAAAGTTAGTCATATAATGCAGCTACGCCCATGACAAATACTCAGGAACTTTTGATATCAACATGTGAAGAAAGTTAAACTTTAATGTTTGTGATTTATTTTTTGCCAAAAAAAAGTTTTGCCATAAAAACTGCAAAACACTGGTCTTTACTGGCATCTCCTGCATCCCAACTTAACACTAAGCAACCCGCACAGCTGGGTTAAGTTATTTGTAAGTCCATAGGGGGTGATATTGTTAACAATAAGTGGAGCGAAATCTCCGGTAGGGCGCCTCCCCAGGGTGGTGGGGAGGGGGATTCCCACCCCCACTGGGGCTCTCGCTGATCTGGGGACTATTAGATCCAGAGTGTGGTGGGACACCCAGTGGGGCAGGGTACCCGGGGCGTAATATACCCGGGGCGGACCGACTAGTAGGATAGGTATAGGAAAGAAGGGTAAACAGGACTTTTAGATTTAAGTGTTTATTCTAAATTTATTATTGTATTTTTAAAAAAAGAAAAAGAACATATCTAAAAGATTTAGTGTTAATTCAAGATTCTAGGTCCCGAGCTACATGCTAGGACTTGGGATAAATAGTGTAAATAAATAAATAAATAAATAAATAAATAAATAAATAAATCTCCCTTTACAGCTGGGCATGCAGATAAAGGCTTTAGTCTCATCTGCTTGGGTCCGATGATGGGAGGTTGGGGTTAAAATAATGATCTGGTGTTCTGAATAGGTTTTACCTAAATTATTTCCTTGTCTACTTTCACACTAATGTGAATGCACATCCTCTAAAGTCTCCCTTCTCAGTGTAAATATGCGGATATTCCAGATTGGTAGTAACACGTGGTGCAATATATACATAACGCTTCAGAGATGTTATGGTTCTTGTTTATTAATATTCCGATTCATAACTTTTAATCCCGATTTTTTACTTTCTAATATCAAGAGAAAGTATTGTAATCGTGCACATTTTTCACCTTGAGATTATGAAGAATCCTTAAGTTTTATTTGTTCCCGAACCCCAAAAAGTGGATTTTACATTCTATTTGTCCTCCAAGTATATGTCTGTCTACCCCTAGGCCTATATCTGAAACTGTTTTATAATTTTTTTCAAACTTTATATCCGGATGTTATATGACTATAAACCATGATATATTTTTTAAATTTATAAATGTATTTTACTGATGAGTGATTTTGAAAATTACCAATTTTTTGAAATAGCTATAAAGATTTTGTTTATAATGGGTAGCTATGGAGTATTTAACCTGACGAATAACACTGCACAATGTTCGTTTAAGGGTGAATTATTTATGAGTGGTATTTTAAAGATGAGATATTTTTCAAAAAAAGCTCTTAACAATTTTGTTTAAAATGTATATTTGGGGAGGTTTGAAATAAAAAATAAAAATGTGTAATTGTGTTTTGGGATTTAAGAAAAAGTTACTTACCCGAATTGGTAAAAGTTTAAGATATAATGATTTAGTTCAAATTGGGTGTATGGTAAGCTTTTTACGGTTAAAATAATTGTTCATATTTTATATTCTATTAAAATTTAATTTAATTGTATTTAACTAAAGACTGAATTTTTTTAAATGTATTTTAGGATTTTGTTCAAAATTGGTATCTTGGGACTAATTTACATTAATTTTAATATTTCTTTTTCTAAAATTAACAAATTTATTTTTCTAAAATAAATTAATAAATTAATTTAGTGGTTGTATACTTTTGAGAAATTTTAGAAAACTATATTATTATTATTATTATTATTATTATTATTATTATTATTATTATTATTATTATTATTATTATTATT
>CABFWB010006023.1:0-37679 GCA_902151455.1 Timema bartmani
CTTACAGCTTGAACACGTATTAAGACTCTCCCTTTCTCTCTTGTAACCATCATATGTGCGTACAATCTGAACACGTAGTACACTCTCCCTTTCTCTCTTGTAACCATCATATGTGCGTACAGCTTGAACACGTAGTAAGACTCTCCCTCTCTCTTTTGTAACCATGATATGTGCGTACAATCTGAACATTAATAAGACTTTCCCTTTCTCTCTTGTAACCATATGTGCGTACAGCATGAAAACGTAGTAAGACTCTCCTTTTCTCATTTGTAACCATCATATGTGCGTACAGCTTGAACACTTAGTAAGACTCTCCCTTTCTCTCTTGTAACCATCATATGTGCGTACAATCTGAACACGTAGTAAGACTCTCCCTTTTTCTCTTGTAACCATATGTGCTTACAGCTTGAACACATTGTAAGACTCTCCCTTTCTCTCTTGTAACCATATGTGCGTACAGCTTGAACACGTAGTAAGACTCTCCCTTTCTCTCTTGTAACCATCATATGTGCGTACAATCTGAACACGTAGTAAGACTCTCCCTTTCTCTCTTGTAACCATCATATGTGCGTACAGCTTGAACACATATACATCTATATATATATATATTATTCATCCCAGGAGAAACGTTCAAACTATTTTATTTTATCATTTTATTTGATAGAATTTAACATTATCTATTTTTTATAAAACTCACATCTGTTTTTTTAATCTAGGTACTTTAAGAAATTATAGTATTAAACCATCAAAAGTATAAGTGAAGTTTAGTTGACTGTTATTCTAAATCTGTAAATATTATTACTGGGTGATCATTAATTTCTTCGTTTTCTACTAAGAGAATCAACAGATTTGTATTAACGTGTGTCACTAACAAAAATTTCCACCTGAAAACAGAAAATTTCCAACATAAGTTTATATTTAATTAAGTTATTAATATATTTTTATTAGATATGACCCAAGGGGGAAAAATGTAATTTTATACCTAATAACGAGTGGTAAAATGAATGAATTGTTATAAAGTGAGTCAGAAAGGTTGGTGTGATTTGTAAGAATGTCGATATACAGTCAATCCATCTTTAACGGATTTTAAAATCATAATTAATATAGTAGCTCATTGTATTAAATTACATGTTACTATTACTATATTATTTCACCTGAAGTTAAGCATCTTGGCTACATTCTTCATCGGCCCGTAAGTTAATTTACTCCAAGTATTTAAATGTTTGTATCGCAGATCATCATGGCTCTCCCACGAATCCTCCATCACCTTGAATAAAGAACTAGTCTTGTCTTATTTGGATACATTTTTAGGTTGTAAAGTTTCAAACAAGAACATAACACTAACTGAACTTAAATAGTAACGAAACTATGAGAAGACTTACTAGCCAACTATTTTTTTATATACATTTCAAAAATCTACACTAATTAATAACCATTAACCAACCTGTAGTTGGCTATTAAAATAACTAGCCTGGATCAGGACTTTATGTACACCCAAACATATAGTTAATAGTATATTTAAAAATATCTTAATCCTTTTCGTATATAATTATAGATAGAGATATATAGAAAGATAGATAAAAAGAGAAAGAATATGACTAGATGAGATAATGATAACCCTTTTTATAAAACTGCAAATTGGTCCAGAAGGAATACATTAAATTAATTTGATTATTGGTTTGATATTGTTTCTTGAATCATTATAGCTTAGATTAATTTTTAAAAAACCCACCACCACAACAATAATGATTTGTTACGGCTACATAAGATTTAATTTTAATTGTCAAGTTGGTGTTTCACCACAATCGCGGCTCTGAGTACGAGTCCTTGGAAGTCATCCCTGGAAGGTGATGGAGGAAATGGTTGTCCTGGTAGCCACACCCTGGCAGGAGTATAGGTGAGGAGCCAGGATGTAGACAGCTTGTAAACGTCCTGAAGGACAATATCCGCACTAGATTTATCCTTCTGTTGAGTGGCTATAACCACGTGACTGTTGAGAGGGATGTTGATGTTATCGTCTATAGTGGAGTTAACATCTCCTAGAAGTAGCCAGTGATGCAGACTGCTCACCAACTTCTGCTCACTTGCCTAAAGAACAATACAAGGTTACAGTTATTTAAGGACATAGTGTGTATTGCCAAAAGATGAGTTATCCTTTCCTAACAGCAGATTGTGCGACTCTCGACCTTGAGTCGCTGGCTTGGAGATATTTATTACCTTAATGTGTACTGTATAAAGTTGATTTATCCTCTCTTTGAAGCAGCCAGTGATGAAAATTGTTCATTAGACTATTCTTGCTTCATAGTGTTTCTAAAATGAAGCTATCATCTCCTAGCAAAATCCAGTGATAAAGACTTATCAATAAATGTGTGAGCTAATAGGAATTAGCTCACACATTCAAGTGTTTATACCTTCCCTCAAGGAAATAAAGACTCGACAAGAACTGAGGTTGAGATTGGGCTTACCCTGGCCTAGCCGATGCAGTTGTTGTGTAGTGGAATCGTCACTGTTGGGCCACATTCAAATATATTGGAGCTGCCGCTCACAAAAAAACATTGACTCAAACTATCTTCTCCAATCGTCTGCGCTTCGCGCATACGCTTATAGCCGTTTCTGGCATCCGCCCCACAACTGCTATTCCCTTGTAACGTAATTGGTCAACTACACCTGTTTGACCTTCCTACTCTCCACTCAATCAGGGAGCCTATTTAATTTCATGTATGATCAAATATAGACACAGAACGATTTTCAACTTTCTAGAGAACACACTAATAATTTAGTTTTTTTCTACGACTAACAGCAAGAATTTCCATGGCGTCGAACGGGGCCGCAGCGTGGAAGTCCACCAGATAGCGTCCCACCACTCCGTGAATATCAACTTTGAACATTTGCGTCGCCGATCTACTCTATATGGACTATCTGTCCATTTATTTAGAATTTAGGATTGCTATCCCACTAGGGATTATTGGTTTACTGCTGGCATTACACTGCCTAAGTTTTGCTAGCATTGGCTATAAGCTTGACTACATTTAGGAGTGTAGCTGGTGGATCGCTTCATGATTCAACCGTCTACCTTAAATAGGTTTTATTGGCAAAATGTAATTTGTGTTTATTGGTTAAATATGACCCAGTGAGCCTGTTGATAGATAGCTGGGCAATATGTTCCTTCTGAACAAATCTTGTTTAAAGTGGATATACACATATATATCTTCTACGTTCTGTTTATTTGTATGGCCTTAGGCCATGGTTTGGATCAGATAGAGCTATTTTGGGCTAGACCATTTGTCGTTTAAAGGGTTAGCACAGTTAACGTAAAGTAAGTACTGCTGTGATAACTCAGCCATTATTTTGTGGTCGCTTAGCGACCTTTTCACTCTCAGGTAGAACTGTAATTTGTTAAATCACTCTGTTATAGTTGTTTTGTTATGAGGCGACTTTATGCTTTCAATCGTTGGGGGAACATCGGCTCATATCTGATGGGAGCAGTAATAGATTGTTCATGGCCTGATTAGGCTTTAATTCCCCTTGAAATGGGCTTGTATTTTCAATGTTATTACTTGTTCACTGTTTAACTTTATTTAATGGTTATTCTCGTGCTTGATCTCTATTCTACTTTTCACGTGGTATTTATTGGCCCGTAGACGGGTTTCTTAAGATATTCAATGAGGACGTTAGATATCCTTATGTTTACCTTTTGTTCTACATTCTATTGTGTAATCAACTAGGGCATCTATGATCATTACTGCCACATCCTAATTAGGAGATACTAGTCCCTAGAGTAAGGGATATAGCTTGCACCCCCATTAAGTGGTCATGACGTGTTTTCTGTTAATGAATCATAATATAGGGGCTAGTAGCTTGCATACTACTGTCACCTAGTTAATTTATTAAGTTTATAAATAAAGCACCTAGAGCTATATGAGATATCTTATGTGTCAATGAGTTCATTATTATACCATTGGAGACTTGCAATAATTTGACATGCCTAAATTTGGTTTATGTTGAGCTTGTTGAGCCAGATTTAACTATTGTCTCGCTCGCCTAGTAATCCTAATCCTCTTGTAAACATGGTTGTTTACTCCTAGATATTTAATACAGCGTGTGACATTGATGCATGTTTTGTCTCATAAAGTTCTGTCATTGGGTTAATACTAATTAAGTCATAATGTAACCAGCCCGGTGTATTCCTCATCAATACTAATCAACCAGGCTTCTATGTTTATCTTTATTGCTTAATTGTATAGACTGAAGAGGCACCACGACACCCATAGTGAGATTAAAAATGTATATGTAACCTACTATTTATTTAATAAATTGTTATGTGTCTTGTACTTGATATTCTCTAAGTATGCAACCTTCCTTTTACATTAAGGAGGCCACATAGATAATTCTCACTATCCTAATGAACAATAAAATGTTGATGCTATTTTATTTTTGCTTTCAGCATCAATTAATTAAGCCTATACTGCTCAACATATTCTATTTACTAGCCCGAGGAGCAATACAAAGTTAAATATTTCTGCGTAGTGTTTATTGTCTATAGTGAATTTTTCTTTTTATATCAGCAGACAGTTATCCAGGATAATATATATATTCTACTGAAAGTTCAAGGAAAACGATTTTACAACCATGGTGGGTATTGTTTAGAGTTGAAGATGCTTCTTTTACATTTATGTATTGGATTCCCTTTCAAACAGCACTCCTTTAGCACCCATTCATTACTGGCTCTGTCTACACGAGTTTTTCCACATTCTCATATTTTCTAGATATCTCATTCCAACCATATTCACCCTGCTCTTGTGTTTCTCCTGACAAACCCACGCTTCATAGCCATTAAACAGTGTTGATGTTAACACACTTTTATATACTGCTATCGTTGTCTCTTTCGATAATATTTCATTCTTTGCAATAATTTACGTGCATCCAACTACTCTACGAGATGCATTCACCCACCTGTAGATTTCACCATCTATCCATCCATTGTTGCAGAACATTCTGCTCAGATGCACAAAATCATTCACTTGTTCTAACAGCTTTCAAATTATACATAGCCGACAATCATTTCCTAATTCGCCTTCATCAAAAGTTATCACTTTAGTTTAGGAGACATTTATACGAAGATGCATTCTGCCCATATATATATTTAAACGATTTAATGCGTTTTGTAAGTCACTTTCATTCACAGCCATTAATACGATATAATGTGCATATAGCACCACTCTAAAATTGATCCATTTGCACACCAACCACGTCTTCACAAACATCCCTCATACACTTATCCATGGATACATTAAACAGCCATGAAGACATAGCACAACCTTGTCTAGCGCCCTGTTCAATGTCATACCATGCGAACAAAACTCTATCCACCCTAACGCACGCCTTACTTCCGTACTACACCACCATAATTGCATCCACATCATACACTCTAAGAACTGTCCATTGTATACGCCTATTTGACTGATTGTACGCTTTCTCCAGATCAACAATTGTACAATAAACTTTCTTCCTTACTGCCATACATTTCTCAATCAGTTGTTGTAATGCAAATATCTGGTCCATGCAACCTCTATCTGGCATGAAGCCACATTTCACAACCCAAATATTGTCCACAGTTTTTTCACGCACTCTCTCAATTAAAAATATGCCAAATATTTTGCCTGGAATACTCAACAAACTAATTGCCCTATAAGTTTTACATTCACTTTTACTGCCTTTGCCTTTTTACAACAAACAATAACAGCATCCTTTCAGCCATTAGGAACATTCGAGATCTCAGCACACACATTGAACAAATGACACAATCTGGTGAGTAGTACCATGCCCCCACACTTAAGCATATCACTTTTGATCTCATCTTCGCCAGACGCTTTGCCATTCCTTAACACTTTAATAGCTTTTAATAACACAACCTCGTTAATTATTTCACTCGTCATAACATTTTCCCTATTTTATGCTACTTTCTCTACGTTTTTGTCATAAAATTGCTCAAAATACTCCCTCCATCGCTCTCTTATACTGTTTTCATCCCAGATCCTCTCACCAAGTTCATTTTGACTGCAATATGTATTTCCAAGCACGCCTTGTTTCCTTGTCTTCACCCATTTCCAGTACATCTTATTATTTCCTTCAAGACCATTCTGAATTCTTTCTCCTTCTTTTAAAATCATTTGCAACGTATTCTCCTTTACAAAAATTTTTGAATTCATCTTTTTATTTTTGTATGTGTCCCACAACTTCTTACAGTCTGTTTCACTCTTCACAGCAATCATTTGTTTGTGTGCTTCTTTCTTTTCTCTCACAGATTATGTTCATTCCACCCCATGTCTCTTTTTAAGTTTCCCACAACCGAAAATCCACATACACCATTCACGCACTCAACTACAGTCTCTTTTATTCTGTTCCAACCACATTCTATATCCTTAGCATTTATTTCGACATTCCATTCATGCTCTTGTATAGTTAATTTTTCACCCACCAATCTTTCATATTATGCTCTCACAATTTTATCTTGCCATTTTTACAATTTCCCCAATTTCACTCTTACTTGCTAAGTACTATTGTGCTGCATCCGCACAAAATTATTTCCTAATTTAACTACTGATATCACATAATTCTAAGAATTCCTATTATCATACGTACCTATAGAAGTCTAGATGAAACCAACTCATATCTACTTACAAACAGCTTAAATGTTGGGCTACGAATTAAACCTATTCCCTGACTTACTCTTACCCATTCATCCACACCAAACCTCAATGCCCGGCCACCATCACTTATCATTAAATTATCTTTCCCTTTAAGCTTGGTTTCACATACACACAGAATATCATTTTTCTTCCATTAATATCGTCTTTACCACACACTCCTCTCACATTAACAATTGGGACTTTCAGTTTTAACCTCAGCTGCCCATCATAGCCTTGATCATCTAAGACTAATATTGTACAGTTTTTATTAGTAATTAGTTTATAGTAGACAAGTTCTCAGGATGAAGAAAGCTAAACTATTCCTACGCACTAGCGTTTGTAACCGTTGGTCCCATGTCAATTGTGGCATGTAAACCAACCCTGGAAGGTATGTGAAAATACCTCTCCCAACAAAATTGGTAGGCCCTTTCATGCACGCTCATAGAAATTAATTGAGATGACAACTGGGAACCACCATACCTTCTGAACTCCCCACTACACATACATGGTGTTTCTACGAGATGATGCAGTTAGCACTAACCATTCGAATATCTAGAGCTGAATGGATAGAAATCATATCAAACCAACCTTCGGGTTTGTGACTTGTTGCAGACGTTAAAATATCACAGCAATATCTAGAGCTGAATGGATAGAAATCATATCAAACTAACCTTCGGGTTTGTGACTTGTTGCGGACGTTAAAATATCACGCAATATCTAGAGCTGAATGGATAGAAATCATATCAAACCAACCTTCGGGTTTGTGACTTGTAGCAGACGTTAAAATATCACGCAATATCTAGAGCTGAATGGATAGAAATCATATCAAACCAACCTTCGGGTTTGTGACTTGTTGCAGACGTTAAAATATCACGCAATATTTAAGAAGTTGTTTAATATTTTTTAATATTGTTTTCAACAAAATATAAGTGAAAATTATCAGCAAGCTATAACCAGTTAAAAAGTTTTAATTTTGAGATAATTTTTTTTGTAACAATGTTCTATTCGAAAATGTGTACTTCTGAGAATAAAGCAAAACATTAGAAACCTGGATCTAGCCTTCCTCTGTCAAATAAAGTCATGTTTTGATAGAGTCCCAACAGAACATTTTAAGATTATGTAATACTGTTTTTAATAGGCTTTTATGTAAGCTGTCACACTTTTTTTTAAATACCTTAAGTTTAAAATTTGAATTTTTTAGCTAGTAAGAACGTTCACCTACATTTTGGTGAAAACAAAATTTAAAAATATCAAACTACTTCATAAATAATCTAAGATTTCTAAACTTCTGCAATTATTCTCAGTTCTCCCCATGTAACACCTTTAAGAGGAAGCTCTAGTAAAAATATCATATTGGTGTTAGAGTTTTTTTAGAAGCTAGTGATGCAGAATTGTCAATAATTTCTGCCTTTCCTATGTAGCAATACAAGTTTGGAGCTATTTACTGCCATAGTGTTGGTTGTATGCAACAGGAGTTATTGTGTTCTGGCAGCAGCCAGTTTTGCAGACGGCTCCATTTTTTTTTCCTCTCTAGCACGAGGAAAAGGAAAACGTTTAATACGGTTTGTTTAGTTATGTGATAACATAATTATGATAGAAACTAATAAAACTTAAATAATAATGATGATATTTTGAAAGTTTTCTACCTGTTTAATTATAAGGTGAGACTCGGCACAACGTAAGTCCACGACCACCGCTACTCCGCGAGTGTAAGTGGACAACAGCTTAGACAACTCACCAGAATTGTCTACTAAATTAATAGTGGATTTAATTCCATGGGCTGACAAAAACTTGCTAGCTCCCAACACGTCTGAAATAGTGGCTGGTGTTTAACAATTTTGATAAATACAACTTTATTCTAGTCAATGAGCTTTTTAAGTGTTATCATCAGTATAAATACATTTTTATTATAGCTATTTTACTTGTATACATATATATATATATATAAACAAGAATAATAGCTATAGTATATATATAAAGAGAGATAGAAAAAGAGAGAACATACACATATATATTTACATAGATACTTAAAGTGCGTGTATATATATATACATAAATATATAAAGTATATATTATGAATATATACATATGTGTATATACATATACACATATATGTGTATATCTACATATTTTAACTATAGGCCCTTACATAAATATATTTATGTAAATTTAAATTCACATTATTGTAAATAGTTAACATTTAAAGTATTTTAAATTTAAATTGACTAAATAAAGAATATAATAAAAGTTTAACTACCTTTATTTGAACAAATAAACATGTCAACAGAAGATAACTTTGTTGAGTTCAAAAATTCGCGCATGAGAAATAGTGTATTATTTTTAATAGAATCCCCCAAATTACACAAAAAGAGAACACACCAACAAAAGGTAATTAGCCTCATTGTCGAGAGATAACAAATTTTAAAATATTTTGAATGTTAATTTTGAAGGTAAAATTATTTATAATCTAGCAGTTAATGAAATAAAATTTATAAATATAACACATTTTATTCTCAAATTAAATTTGAAAATTACTGAATATTTTCAACACGCTACTCAAAATCCGTTGCTTTAGCATGCTATTGTGGTTTTAAATAAAATTATTTTTTGAAAACAAATAACCAATTACTTTAATGATTCTATTGAAATTGAAAAGAGCCTACATATACAATAAATCAGAAATTCACTTATTTAGTCAGCTTTATACTAATTGCGGACTATAATTAAATATTCCCAAATTAAAAGTTTTTAATCATTTTAAATATTAATTATTGTCTTTAACATTAGGACAACAAAGTAACTAGAGAAACCTAAATGTCTTGTTTGCTTTGGGCACGAACTAAATATTTAATATTTAACAAAGACACATACCATATTAAATAGCTTTTCTCTAACATTATCAAAAGATTTTTAGACAGAAGTTAAATATCTTGACAGGAGTTTGTTCTGTTATTTTTGTGAATAATTGAACTCTATTTATTATTAATGGTGAGACATTCACATATGGCTACGATTCTCATAAAAATTCTATATCTGTTCTATGTGTAGTTTTTATTTGAGAAAACTCTATATTGATATTAAGGTATATAGCTTTGTTTGAATCACAGATAAACTTTCAATTAGAGTTCCTTATCTGTTTATATCACTAAATTGAAATAGGAATTTATTAGGAAAGTTAATTATTTGATTAGATTTGATAAGTTGACAATTATAATAGTTTATTTGTTTGAATTACAAGGTATTTTAAATGAATTAATCCTTGTCATATAAATGTAATTCACATGGTTGATAAAATAACCCTAGTCGATGTAGACCCAATCACTTTAAAGTGCCATTGACGCTTCATGCGGGGACGAGTCATGTAGAGCCAGTAGTAGTCATAGATGCTACATGTGGTGAATAGTAATGTTGAGTTAGTAGTAGCCCTAGACGCTTCATGCGGGGACGAGTCATGTAGAGCCAGTATTAGTCATAGATGCTACATGTGGTGAATAGTAATGTTGAGTTAGTAGTAGCCCTAGACGCTTCATGCGGGGACGAGTCATGTAGAGCCAGTATTAGTCATAGATGCTACATGTGGTGAATAGGTAATGTTGAGTTAATAGTAGCCTTAAAACCGTCATGAGATGATGAGTTATGTTAAGCCAGTAGTAGTCTAAAGCCGCGACCAGACTAGACGAACATGTTCGCGACAAGTGTGGATGGTTTTTCAAACATAACATTTTAACAACATATGTTTGCTGTTCTATTCAGCCCCGATCCACCATTTGTCGGTTTTTGCCTGCCACTTAAAAAAATGTTCTTAAAGTAGGCCAGGGTTCGGCAATAGGTGGATCGCGATCGACCGGTCGATCTCGCAACAATTTTCAGTCGATCACATAAGACAACTATATCATCAAACAAAGGCAAACTTACCTTGCATTTTTCCACAGCTTATAAGATAGGGCCATAGTGTAATCCGTCAAGGTAAGACTGATAAACGGAGTTTGCAATTAATTTTTATTTGATATTTTTCTATAAAGGCAGGAACATAATACTGAAGTAAATATTTAATTTAAGGAATAAATACAGGATATATAGAAAACATTATTAAAAGTTGTGGAAAAACGAAGGTTGATCGCGGGACCTTTGATAAATGTAAAAGTCGATCTGGCCCAAAAAAATTGCTGACCCCTGAAGTAGGCCTGCATAATACATATTTTGGCGAATGTATTTCTTTGTGTGTCAAATTAATAATAATCTATTTTATTTAAGCATATTGTAGAACAATGGAGTTATAGAAATAAGTTCAAATGAAGCTCATAGAGACTATAGGCCACACCAGGTAATCTGGAATCCTAAGGATTCAGATCACGACAGTAAGATAGAAAAACAGGATGCGTGGGAGGACAATGGGGCCGTGATAGACAAGAATGTGTCAATAAGTTTGACCCAGCCTTTACATTTCTACTTTAGTATAATCTTGTCATCAACCATCGGGGGTAACATGATCTTTTTTTTCTTTGGTAGTAATTAATAAATATAAATGTTGCGGCTACTACTTGAAATAGGCCTAAAGTAACTTTCCTAAAAATTTAGATATAAAGTAGGTTAGCCTAAAGTCATTTTGTCTAAAAGTCATTTGGCCTAATATCATTTGACCTAAAATTGAGTTGGGCTAAATTATTTTGGCCTAAAGTAATTTGCCCTAAAATACATTTGGACTAAAGTCAGTTGGCCTAAAGGTCATTTGGTCTATAATTCATTTGGCCTAAGTCAATTGGTCTAAATTCATTTGGGCTTAAAAGTCAGTTTATCTAAATTCAGTTGGCCTAAAGGTCATTTGGTCTATGACTCATTTGTCTTCAAGTCATTTGGCCTAAAGTAAGTTGGGCTTAAGTAAGTTGACCCAAAAATTTAGATTAAAAGTAGGTTAGCCTAGAAGTCAGTTAGCTTAAAGTCAGTTGGCCTAAAGAGAGTTGGCCTAAAGTCACTTGGTCTAAAAGTCAGTTAGCTCAAAGTCAGTTGCCCTAAAAGTCAGTAATACCTTAAGTCATTTGGCATACACTTTAAGCAAAATGAGTTTAGGCCTATTGACTGGGATTATTGTGTTGTTTGACTGATTTGACTTGGGTATTATATTAAATTTTTGGTCAACCTGTAGGATGGTTTCCCAACCACAATATATTATTATACTCAACAAAAGAGACCATTGTTGAGGTCTCATCCTGATTAGGGTTGGTCACCTTGACATGTGAGCCACATATGTAGGTGGTATAGCCTGTTTGTAGGGATAAGAAACTTTTCAGCTTGTTTACGTGATCAAAGGGATATATCCGTGGCCGAATAAAAATAGTTGGAAGTTATTTTTTCTCGTTGTAGCCATTAGTTGAAGCAAGGTGGACGAAGTATGGTATTCCAAAAAACAATTGATTAACTTATACCGGGAGGTAAACCCGATGAAAGAAATATTCAGTCCATGCGACAGCGGCTTAACCCACTACTGAAATTAAGGTAGGTATTGGAAATAATCTTGCTCTTACAACTATCAGTACAATGGAAGTCAGTGTAATAAGAACGCAAAGAGATAACTTTAATATGGTCCGATGCTACTGTCCCTTATATCTTTACCACCATCGCTGCCACAGTATTTAGTGTATTCAAAACCCAGAGATATATATTTAATATGTTCCAATATTATATTTTCTCAGAGTACCAGGTAATTTAACATGTATCTCTACACAGAATTTGAAATTCTAAAAACAATAATGTAGAATTTAAACCCAATTTTACGCACTTATAAAAAGAAGAGATATAGGATACAAATTCGTTGTTTATTGAACTTACTCGTATTTGGTAGAATATTTTTATCTTAGATGTATATCTTTATATTTTCTGTTCTTAACATCCATGGGTAACATATTTTCATCTAAAGATGTTACCTTAGTATTTGCTATTCCGACATATGTGTCGAGGCAGGGTTGAGTATATCCTTTAAAAAAAATCCTTTATACCAAAACTTGGTCCTCACTTTTGGGGTGTCCTTATAACATTGATCACATGCTGTGAGCCCCTCCAAGATGAAAGGTCGAGGATCCCTATCTTCCAGTGGGTGAATGTTGTAGTGTAACACTGCTAGTACTTGCTGTGAACCAATCCAAGATGAAAGGTCGAAGATCCCTATCTTCCAGTGGGTGCATGTTGTAGTGTTACACTGCTAGTACATGATGTGAACCAATCCAAGATGAAAGGTCGAGGATCCCTATCTTCCAGTGGGTGCATGTTGTAGTGTAACACTGCTAGTACATGCTGTGAACCAATCCAAGATGAAATGTCGAGGATCCCTATCTTCCAGTGGGTGCATGTTGTAGTGTAACACTGCTAGTACTTGCTGTGAACCAATCCAAGATGAAAGGTCGAGGATCCCTATCTTCCAGTGGGTGCATGTTGTAGTGTAACACTGCTAGTACTTGCTGTGATCCAATCCAAGATGAAAGGTCGAGGATCCCTATCTTCCAGTGGGTGCATGTTGTAGTGTAGCACTGCTAGTACTTGCTGTGAACCAATCCAAGACAGCATAATAAGGACTCTTCTGTTGGAGGTATATTATGATGGCTGTACCGTACTGCATAAAATTGTGCAATTCTAAAAAATACACCATCCTATGGCTCAGAGCTTTTACAACGATTATTGCCACAGTATTTAGTCCATTAAAATCACAAATATATTCATTTCAATTTGTACCTATACAAAATATTAATATATGTACATATATATATATATATATATTACTGTAGCCGAGATCTTTGACTAATATCCATGCCACAGTAGTTAAAGTTTTCAAACACAAAGATGGAACTTATTATGTAGCGATGCAATAGTACCACGGTAGTTAGAGCATTCATTGTACAGGAATATAACTTTATTCTAAATCATTACCATTGCTACTTAAATCTTCGATTACATACTCACTACCCAACCATGGTACGGTAAGTTCATCGTTTACATTCTGACCTAAATTTAATCTGTGTCAAACATTTAATGCAAATAACTTTAAGAAACAGCAATTCAACATTATTATTAGTACTTTCAATACAACTTTTATTTGAGTAATTTTTGTTTTTTTCCAAGATTAATGCACTTTCAGCTCCAATGATCATCCAAAAGACCATAAAACAGAGCAGGAGGCTGTCGAATGATATGTTGCTGGGAAGTGACCCAATCAAGATCAAACCTCGATATACCCTTCATCTGCAGTCTAGTTAATTGCGAGAATAACGCCTCAAGTCGTGCGCTCAGCGAAGAGGGTGTTTTTTTAATTTATTTTATTAAAGTGATGGATGACTGTCATCACATACATATAAGAAGCCGACACCATACTCCTCATAAAAACGCCTTGGTTTGAGCCTGCAATCGAGCTATACCGGCCGACCGAGCGGCCGCCGCCGATATTACCAACATTTGCGGATAGAGGGTGTCATGTGGTCATCAAAATGAATCCCCTTAGTCTCAGTTTTCTAAACTGGAGATGCTACTTATTTATTCAAGTAGCTCCTCATTTGTCCTCACTAGACTAAGTTTGAGTCCGTTCCAGACCCTCTGCTTCACAAATAAACTTGGGAAGCGTCGGGGATTGAACCCAGGACCTATGAATCTGTAGCCAGGAACTCTAACCACTAGACCACTAAACAATAATCAAATCATTAACACATATCAATAATAAATTACTTTGGATAAACTAAATTACTTATAGCCACAGTGTAGAGATATAATTACTAATATACAATCAAATACCAATTTTAAAACTTATTAAATTAAACATAAAATTAAAGATATAAAAAAATAAGTGTGTTAATAAAATAACTATCAGAATTTAGTGCATGTTTTTATAATATAGCTCATATCCTTGAAAACTAAAGCTCTCACAGTCTATACAATGATCACGAGGGGCTGTGGACCCACTTTAAGGGCAGACTCTGGATACAAAACAATGAAAAAAAGTTCATATATTTAAAAATGGGCTCAATTTAACCTTGTTTGAAAGCTATGTATTTTTTCCTTTCCATCAAAGTGTGTGTAAACAGCTTACAAATTTGATACCTATGATTATAGATAAGAACGATTATTCACTCATGATATTAGTTAAATATTTTACGCTTTTCTTATGATGAATAATTTCCAACAACATCAGTAACAATGAGCAAGGCACTCCATACATTAATGCCAACAGTGCCGGATAGAATTCTTGAAAGCCAACACTGATGAACGCGGAATCGTTATTTTCACACTTAGGTTTTCGAGTGATGATCCGTTTCCATTCCCTGTCAAATATTCCTACCTCTCTCAGCCACCTCAGTCTGTAACAAGCCACAAAGAACAGTAGCTTGCTAGAAAATACCCATGATATATATATCATGACTATCATATAACAAAATTAATATGTCAAAAGGAGAGGTGAATTTGCCAACATTTAAGTTATTACTGTAAATAGATGTAAAAAGGTTAAATCACATAAGATCTGTAATCAATTATTACTTGTGTATATGTAATGGTCAAAGCCCTAAACTGGCCACTTTGCGAATTGACTCTTCGCACATTGGCCAGCTATTCAAAAAAAAAATTGCGAAATATTGAACGCGAAAATTTTTAATTCGCGTTCTGGGCAGCCAAAAAACATTGACCATGACAGCTTGGATATATATACTTCCTGCTTTGTTTGGCTCGGTATCTTAACAATCTTTAAATACGAGCCGTTCAATGCAACTTTTGGTACATCCTTTTTTTTTAACAGTGTATATTTTTCTTATTTAAAGTATTATTACAAACAGGCTAAGCACCTAAATACTACCTTATCCTAAGTCCCTATGTTAACCCCCCTACCCTATACGATGACAGCCTGGATAATATGACAACACAATCCCATCCTATTCTAACATAACCTAACATAACTTTTGGGGAAGGGGAGTCGCCCCTCGGGTGAGGGTACCCATCAGGACAGATGCGGACTGGAACCGCCTCAACCGCCACCCTATCTCTTGGACTGGACATTACTTAAACTAATTGTAGACTTGGTAATATATAAAATAGATTATAGAATCTACTAGATAGGAAATAACAGAAACCATTCCTTGTAAAGAAATACCTTATATTAAATATTTCGTGCTTTGGCCAGATTCCTACGGCTATATCTAGAACTGGCCGGTCAAAGCCTGAACTTCTGGTAAATTACTATACATTTCGTACTTTGGCTAATTTCGGCGACCAAAGCTAGACGTGACCGGTCATTTCGCGAACTGGCAAGACTTCAGGCCTTAACCATGACATATTTATTATTATTATTATTAAGGACTTAATCTGGTAAAAAAAATGACTTATCATGTATTTGAAAAGTGATAGTTAAAATCCAAGAGGGTTTCAAGGTCATATACCTTCGAGCAAAATGCTCCTTGTAAGGAGATCCTTTCTTTATTGGGAAGCCTGCAGTAGATTCTGGATACATGTAGATTTCCTTTAGGTTACACTTCTCGTTTTCTTGCCAAGTGTCACCGATGATTTTGAAAGCACTCACGTCAACGTGGAAAGCGAACATTTGAGTCCTGATAAGTTCCAAGCCATGTTCCTGAGTGAGGAACACGTCATTTTTGGGTTTGTTCAAGATCCTTTCGTGAAACAGTTCTTTCACCAAGGGAAATAATGACTCCTGAAACATCATAAGTTCTCACTAACTGTTTTATTAGTTTTAAAGAGTATGTTATAACCCAGAGTTGGCAAAACTGTTTACTTTAGTCACTATTGTAATTCTAAAATATGAAATTGGCCCGTCCTTAAATCATGTTAGATTGTCATCTTTGTTGTTGACAGCAAATAGAGAACACCATGCTACATAATATGTTAGTAAAATATTAACACATTTATTTAATAAAATTGATATATTTTATTTATACTTTATTTATATTAGATGTATTATTTATTTTATAATATATATATATTCTATGCAATATATTTTATATAATACATAGGTCTATAGTTATATATTATATATACACTTTAATATTATATTTAATGTAGTAAATATTATAGATAATATAATATATGTTATATAATATGTATTATACATCTATATTATAAAATATATACTATATATAAATGCACATATGTATATTGCTACAAATATGTGTTTTATAATAATCCCATACGTGTACCTATGTTTGTGAGCGTTAATTTGTTATGTCAACTATTGAGACACCCCCGTGAAATAAGTAACCAATTAATTTAAGATCTACTTCAAAATTACAAACATTTGTTACATATTATGACTCAATATGAAACCATAGGTGTAGTTGGGAGCTGAGCCAACTTCATACTGAGTTCCCAAGTCCATCCTCTCCCGTTTTATGTAGCTTTTACTCTGACAGTAGGAAGAAGGTCCCGGCCATACGCTAGCGAGACACTCGGCCTAGGCCATTTCTTTGTTTAATAGATACAATAATCAGTTGCAGAAACAAGGATATAGGATATCTAGTTATTCTTTGAGCTTTGAGGTAGCAAAGTCACCTCACTATGTGCCTCTTTCATAGCTCAACATCAACCTGCTAACTGATAGAGTATTTAGGACATATCTCAGTAACGCACATTGATATAGTTGTTGTAGTTGTGGTTAATGATGATGTCGTGCATGGTGATCTTCAGAGGACTCTTTAAAAGTTCGTTTAGGTTGTTGATCGCAGTACTTGGTGTCTGAAGAAGAGAGACGATGATAGCTGAGTATGATGTGAAGAAGAATAGTGACAGTAGCAACTGAGACTGAAAGGTTATCCTTGAGGAGATGTCATCAGGTGTGTTCGGAGAACCTACAATAAATAAATAGATATTTGATGAAGTGAGACCTCTAGGTCAAGATATCAACTAAAATAACTTAATGATTTGAGAAACAAAAAGTTTGTTTTCTTATAAGATATTTTGCGATTTTAACAAGAACTAAACGAAAGGGTTTAAAGTGAACTTTTAATTATTCGTGCATGAGTTGGTCAGCTTTAAATCTATGTTTAAGTGCAATAATATGTCTCAATAAGGATTAACATAAGAGTAATTTTGTAGGTTGACCAACACTCTGAGCTCAATATTTGTGGTCAAGGACAAGGTCAAAAACTATAGTATATTTAACATAGTTATGAATATTGAATATCAATAGTTAATTTTTGTTATCGTATGGCACATTTGATCGGGAGGAACTTTGACATTCAGTCTCGGTCGCCCTATATGTAGACTATTAGCCACTCCGTTGGCACATAACATTTCCCAGGGTATACCTTGGAGTTTGTCTACACGTCATACCCGCAATGAGATGATGTGATGAGAGTGAGTATTACATTGCGGAGCCAGGGTGAGTTTTGACCTAACTTTAGATTAATTAACCAAACCCTGGTGACCGTTGGGATTATTCCCATAAAGGGAAAAATATCAAGGGTACCATCTGGGAATCGAACCCGAGACCCAAAGTCTCGTAGTTAGATGCACCAACCACTACACCACGGGGTCTGCTAATAATTACGCTGAATAATAATAATAATTATGGAAGATGACAATCCACATTAATGAGTGCTTGGAAGATACATACAATAAATAATTATATGCACGTGTTATTAAATACACTAACTAAAAGAAACCCTCCTCAGTGGCGTAGTTAGCTAACATACTAGTTTCGTGTTCAGTTAGACTGCTGAGGACCGAGAGATCGAGGTTCAAATCTCGCTCGGGTGAACTGGGGTGTTTTTTCTAAATGGTTTTCCAATCTACCTCCACGCAAATGCGGATTCACTTCCTCTATATTGAATTTTTCCAATTCCTAACCCATTATTGCAATTAGTACTTACGCGTATAACCAGAACGGGTAGCAAGACGGGCTGCTAAGTATTAAAATTAAAAGAACGCATACTTTATTAATTATTGGAGGCAAAAGGCAATTGTGTAATCTACAATAATTCCTCTTTTATTCATTCATTTATACCACATATAATATTATATATAACCTCGATTATTTTAGTGCTTGTAGACTAAATAAATATTTAAAACAACGGTCTTTTAATTTGTGATTGAAAGATACATACCATATTTTAATCTACATTTCCTTCTTAATAGTGCTTTGTGGCAACCAACAATTCATAAATCTCTAATCCACTTGCTATTAGAGATTGAAATATATATCTCTGCATAGCCGTGCTGATTTGACTGTAATATTATCTATTAACGACATCTCAGTAACTTTCTGCTTTTCCCGACTAATATCACAAAAGTAATATATATCATATACACTGGCAGCATTATTATGAAATGCCAAGTTAAGGCTCTTATAATATAGACTATCATCAAATCTAAAACCTCCGTGCTATCAATTTTCGAAGGTTACAGACAGTAATTGAAAATATAACCACCATTGAAAAAAGCTTAAAGGCCACATACAATAAATGAATATACAAACACCGCTTTATTAGAGCTTGGATGTTACAGAAACAAGGACATCTGCTTCTCGCTAAATGTGTTTTCATGAAGCATGTGAGAGCACAAAAACTTGGTTCAAGAACAAAGTAATAATTCTTAAGTATTTTTAAGTTCATGAAATTAAACAATAAAGGTAATTACCATATATGTTAAATTAGGAGGGTTTTAAAACGATTTCTCATATTTTAAAACGCGATTTTCGTTTACTATGTGATAGTACAAAAATAACGTTCGCAGTAAGACATATTTTTAGAATAGTCTTTAATTTCATAGCTGGACTGCACTTACACCTTAGTTCAGGTAGTCGCGTGTCTATCTACTGAGCTAAGGGTCCCGGGTTCGATTCCAGGCCTGGCCTAAAAATTTATCATTGGTGAAATGTGAGCTTCCCCTTTAACAGTGATGAATTAACGGCTGGGGGCTGGAGATTGAGTCTCCCTTGGATTTAAATTAGTTTATAAGTCGTGTGCTGATGTAAACAGAAGCTTAGAAAATACCTCAATTAAATTCAAAAGTAAAAATGATATACTGCAATGGCGTAAACATCTCCACAACCACGATCATTGCGGGCTAAACTACATAGAGATATAGATATAGATAGAGAGAGATACAGACGGTTAGATTGCAAAGTGTAATGATCATTTTCATTATACCAATATACCCTTGACTTAAATTAATTCATCTCATAAGAGAATAATAAATATATTTATTTGTAAGATTTAAAGGATAGGCGAAAAGATTTTATCTGATGATGAAAAATAATTTTTTGTGTGTGATTTAGTTTTATATATTTGACAAAAGTGGGAAAATATTTATATAACATTTTTTATTGCTGCATATGTGATGTTTTCAAATGCTATAAAACCCTTCTGGTCTATATAAATACATAAATGAATCCTCAACCCATGTTCTAGTAAAGATTAGAAGATGAATAAAATAATTGAATCCAAGGCTATACCTATTTTAGGATATTTTGATTAAATCTACCTTGCTGGCAGATTATTCCTACAGAGTTAAGTAACGTCTCACTCCAATCTGAGGAAGTTTCAAAATTATCTTTATGGGGTTCATTTGTTATCGTTATTCTCTGAATTGCAAACAAGAATATGGCAATGACAGCCACTGTGATACCATATGCTGTCCATACGGCTACACTGAATGGAAGGGTGTAGATGTTGGTAACTGATGACAGGGGAGGCTGTCTGAACAGGAACCGTGGTCTGTAACAACAAAAGTCACTGCATTTATACTCAACAATAAAGAACTAAAATGTTATCAACTTTTAGAAAATCATTTTAAACCCAATAAGCAAGATATGTTTATTATTTATTTCATAAAATATAAAAAACAAGTGAGGTACTACTATAATAATAATTGTTAATTATTAAAGTGTTTAACTTCCTAACTAAAATATATAATAGCTATGTGATATTTTCAAACTGATACAATGTGTTTAGCTAACAAAGTTTGTTGTACATGTTTATATAAGTCAGTTTGTAAGGAAATGTATAGCAAATTAAACAGGTTTTAGTTGCATGACTTATAAAGTGAGCAACTAGAACGAATTTAATTTGTCAATTTGAGGTGTTGAGTCCTAAAATTCCAGAAGGAAATCTTTAATTAAGCATAAACTCATAGCCTCTTGAGAAATGTTCCATTTCCCTTATTTTTCCAGGAGGAAAGACCCTTTGCCAAAGTAGGACCTGAGGCCAATATGGTCTCTGGGAATTTCTAAAGTGAATTAATGAAATTACAGATATTTAGAATGAAAATAGAGACTTGAATCACGACCAGTTTTAACGCCATTAATGGTTAGTGGGGAAACTAGCTTCTCAGGTGATTGAAATGCTATTGTGTCTAATAATGGAGATGCAATTATTTAAACGATTCCTCAGTAGCACTACAGAAAAAAAATCTCCAGTTTAATGTTGAATGTATTAAAGTAAAATAAGAATAATTTGTGTAGCATTGATAGTATTAACCTCGAAACATTGGAAAATATGATTAGGAGCTCAAGAGTTAGATGGTCAGTAATTGATAACTCTCCATCATAGAGAAAATCGTATTTTAAGAAACTAAATAAAAGTGGAATAAATTTTCCAAATGTTATGTTAGTTTTATGTTCAGGAACTTTACTTAACCCAGGCTGTTACTAACGTCGAAAATATTTTTAGCTTAGTTGTGTCTGCTGATATATATTCATTCACGACTGATAACATAAATTCACTACTGATCTTCTAGGCCTGAGCTATATAATTCTCGTAGATTTCTGCACGTATTCAATATTGTGAAGCATGGATACCCTTATAGTTTCATTTTGTCAATTGTAGCAGAGGACCTCGTTTTGGCCATTTCATCTGGCTTTATTCTGACATCTGTGGATTTTATTTGGTGTTGGAAAAGAGAGGTGATTATTTCCAGCCCAGTTATCACTGAAGTCCTTGGAAAGCGAAAGGCAACAGAGTTGAGTAAATGCTACCATTTTACGGAATGCAAGACGAACTAAAATTTCTCTCTTTTTAAAAATCAAACTAAGTACTTGGAAAGCATGGCTGTTAATAAATGAGGTCACTGCTAATTTTCCAGCTCACTCACACCAAATTTATGATTTTACACAAGAAGTTTGTTATAAGTTAGATATTTATGTGGTACTATTTTAAGATAAGAAATAGTAATCATAAATTAAAGCCAAAAGTTATATTTATTTAAAAGAATAGGAAGCAGGACAATATACCCTGTTGCCAGCTGGCACAGCTTATTTGAGTTTTAAAAACACATATAATTTCTCACCTAAATGGTAAGGTTTCTACAGTGTAATCAATGACATCAAGTCTTGTTGTAGTTAATAAGCACTGGACGGCGCCAATGTCACATTCTCCTTTCTGCAATAGACCCACCAAGCCCGTGAACACACCGTCATATTTCGTATAGCCCCAAGAATCTACAAAACTCTCGTTCATACTACAACAAATAAAAAAGTTGCCATTTTCACCTTAGCAAATACACTAAATCAGATAAATAGTATTTGATTCGTTAATTTCCTAACAAAAAAATTGGGAATTTACATAACCACATTAATTTCCATGATAAAGTAATCCGACACTAAGTTTTGGTTCCGTAATACCACAACAAGTCGACATTCAAGGGATTACTTAATATACTGTACAGTCTGTTTCCTAATGATGTGAGAGATTTATACACTAGTACCTTTATTCTATAGTGAATATATTACTATTGTATTACATAGTTGGTGTTATACCATCCTCACCTAAAGTTAAGCATCTCAGATACGTACACCATAGGTCCATAGCTCACTTTGCTCCACGTGTCTAGGTGTTTGTACTGCAAATCTTGACGATGATTCCAGTCGTCCTCAAACACCTTTTGGGAACAAATTGTTAGATTGTTTCTTAACACTAAATATAAAATAAATGTTTATTTCATTGAACCTATGAAATTTATGGTATGTACTTTATAAAATTATATTTTCAGATAACATTTTTATAATGTATCAAATTCACAGAGAACGTCATATTTAAAAGATAGATTTTAATTTATAAATATAAAATATATAACTTAATAGTTTTGAGATGAATCCTTCATTCAATTAATACATTCACAGTTAAATAATAGCCAAACGTTTAGTTCTCTACAACATTAATTTGTATCTATTATATTTTCTAGTAAATATCTTTGTTGTTTATCTGTTTCTTGTTGATCTTTTTTCTAATAATATAAGTTAAATTACTGGTCTTTCATGGTATATAAAAAATGCTCGTCAGAATCAAAACTGAAAGCACCGAAAAAGTATATGATATATATTTAATATATCCATGGTTGAGCTTTTAAAATAGGTCCGTAGTGTTATCCTTCCAGGTAATACTGCTACCTTTCAGTGTAAGTGAATTGTACTCTGCGTTAGGCTTGCAAGCACCGGAAGGAGCATTTTAAAGAATGCCCACACATCTGATCAGCGCAGCATGCAGATGAAAGTGATATAAGTTCTCAGGAAATTCTTAAAAACATTTTTAGCAAAGAAAGAGAGCTACAGAATAAAGCTGCTTTAGCTCCTTACAAATAGTATAGGACCTTTTTTATGTGTGCTGTAGCCCATTTTAACTCATTGCTGTCAGGGGTGTCCCTAACGCCTATGCAAGTCAATTTGATAGCTATGTACTTTTATCTGAACTAAAGAAGCTTTGCCCCCAAGCAGTCATTTATGGCGTCTATCTCAGTTGTTATGGGGAGCAAGCAATCTCCAAGGCTCTCTGCTACTACACCCTTGTTTCTTACCACCACGCCAGCTTTGAGTACGAGTCCTTGGAAGTCATCCCTTGATGGTGATGGAGGAAATGGTTGTCCTGGTAGCCACACCCTGGCAGGAGTATAGGTGAGGGGCCAGGTTCTCGACAATTTGTAAACGTCCTGAAGGATTATAGCCGCACTTGAATTATATTTCTGTTCAGTGGCTAGAACCACGTGACTGTTGAGAGGGATGTTGATGTCATCGTCTATAGTGGAGTTATCATCTCCTAGTAGCAGCCAATGGTGCAGACTGCTCAACAAGTTCTGCTTACTAGCCTAAGGAACAATATACAAGGGCGGACTGCTCAACAAATTCGGCACTCGAAAGATTGAGAAACAAGGCAAGATTGAATTTATTGTCAGCCTTAGTGTTTTTAAATAATTATGTGAGTGACAAAATAATGTATTCGACCTACCTGTTCAATCATACTTTGTGACTCAGGGCATACTATGTCTATGATAATTGCTATCCCATTAGTGTCTGCAAATAACAACTTAGATAAGTCAGGGTGGTTGTCAATGGAGTGTAGTATTGAACGAACACCTTGCTCCGACAAAAGTTCGTTTACCTTCAATACTTCTGAAAATAGATAGAACAAAATAATACAATTAATTGATTAATAACTTATTTAGACTAACGTTACTTATAGCAATAACTTTTAAATGAAGATTAACTTCATGGATTGAAACCAGCTTGGTCCTTTATTAATGGTGTGTACACATTACACATAGCGCGAAGATTATTTAATTATTTAGGACTTAAAATTATAATCGTTTATAATTTTAAGTGAAAATTTGATCATTTAATGTTAATTTTATTTTAAAGTTTAGTTTGGTATTTGTTGGTATTGTCAGTGTTTGCACTAAATCTCTGATGAATAACACCTGCTACCGTCACAAAACAGTTACGCGCATCGACACTAAAATATTATTTTTATGAAACAAATGACTAGCAATAAAGGCAACTTTGGAAGGGGAAAACCTATTTTTGGGATATTTGCACTCAAGTTTTGGATATCAAAAGTTGGATGGAAGAAGGGCTACAGCGTGGTAATAAGTGTCTTCTTCTAACATGATAGGACCTGCCTCTGCCTAGCTGATGGTTAGTCTTGGGTGATGGTGGAAGTGCCACAAGTGAGAGTCGAACTTGTTACCTACCCTTGAGTCGCGTTGTGTTCAGAGTGATGGGAGCTTGTGAATATCTGAACTAGGTCAATGAGGACATTGACATGGGACAAACATCTCTTAAACTGACCCTAGCAACTAAAAATCATGCCTTGTATTTTCCTAGTAAAAACTGTCTACATTTTGATAATAATTTACTCAAAACGAACCCACAGCTTATTTAATCGCCTACCTACCAGACCCACTGAGACATCCCGAGGGAACAGGGGATAGTAACACCATACTTATTTAAAACTAAACATAATTTTTTACCAAAATAAATAAATCAACTCACTTTGTTGTGAACAAATGAAGACGTTGACATCATATACCATTGAAGATTTAATAAATGGGAGTATCAATGTAATATAATTGGTACTAATGCAATCCATAAAAGGATACAGGTATAAGCTATACATCAGCCACAATAACTGTTTTATTTTCATAACTGTAAATAAACAATGTCTTGGATTATACTAAAATATCAGTTTCCGAAAAATGAAATTTACTACAGGCAAATTTTGATTATATTCTAGATAAATGTATACTAAGAATGTTTCAAAAACTATTTAGAATAATCTGCAATGTAGCACTACTATTATGAGACTAACATTAATAAAACATGTGCAATTTTATCATTGATAATATCGTATTATAAAATAAATTTAAATATATATCTATCGTTGAATTATTGTAGTTTCTTGAATAATAGCTGTACAAAATATAAATTGAAGAATCAGCTTGATAGTGCTAAATGCAAATATACATTTCAAGATGGTATGAATATTATTGTAGACAAAAGTTTGACGGTTTGAGAAATAATTGATTTCTAGGTCATAATAAATTTAAACTATCTATTTCTTATGAGTTTAAACATTATGGCTTCTGTATGTGAACCAAATAATAAATAATTTGCCTTCTGTAAGCTTGTGTAGCTTAAACATTTTATAATGACAATTTTTCGATGCAAATATAATCTCTTGGAAATGTATTGAATAAACTAGTGGTGTTTTTTTAATGTTGATTTTATTACTAGGGAAATGTTTGCCTGTACCTTTTTTTTGGTTCTAATCTGAGACTGAGCTTTCAGATATAATATTATTTATATTTTGAGATCAATACCAATTTCTAGCGAGTAATAATGTGAATTTGACTCCTGTAAACTTTATCCTGTTCTAACTAGAGTTTTGTGTAATTAATAATTATACATTTTTGTAATAAGTAAACAATATTTATAATTGTTGACTTGGATCAAATTGTCTCTATACATAGTTGCTTATTGATGATATAAAAATATTATTTTGGTAGTTATATCTCCTCTCCCCAACCTTGTTTTAGGGGCAACTTTTATTTTAAAAGCCCGGAGCTGCTTTGCCAATGGGTTCTATATTTCCTTTTAATTATTTTATAATTTTTTTTATTCAAAAATGTATTATATAAAAAGCTTTTATCTTACTGAGATGCGAGCCCAGACTTACCCATTACCGGCAAAAGAGACTAAACGAGCTCTAGGTTTAGTCTGGTTCCCTATATATGCGGGTCTAAGCCACCGTAATCTATACTGGTATCCTCTCACTCTAGTGTGATTACATAATAATTTAACTTTCCCAAAGGAAACTGAGATCTGCATACAAGTGATTTGGTGAAAGGATGCGGAAAAAGACCGGTGGACTACCAGGGATTGGGAAAATGTTGATGAAAACTGCAAGGCTGAGTTTGGTGACGGATGCCCGGAAAAACATTCACAGGAGAGCAAAAAAATCATTCATGCATCTTGCACCAAGTGACGAATTCTTTGTGTGGACATTTCGGAGGCAGAATTTCCAAAATTATGTAGTCTGCACGGTTTTTAAACGACATTTCGGACGATGAACATTACCAGGAAATTTATAAGAAGCCACATTGCATCGGAATATTCATTTGTTTCACAGTGGAGAAAATCATGTGGATTATCAAAAAGAAAAGCGAGTCATGAAAACGTAATTCCATTTTTATAAGATGTGAGTAATACCATAGATCCGAAAGAGGTTTGTTTTCTCCACGACAAAGCCCCATATTTCAACACAGGAACTCTTGCTAAACCGGAGTATGGACTTCTTTGGAAACTCTGAATGGTCAGGTGGATATCCTGATTTAAATGTAGCTGAGCACTTTGGGCTGTTCTTGCTGGTGCTGTTGGATCTCTGATGGTTGCGGAACGTGATGACAACCTTGTGGGACATCTCTCAGCTGTTCTTCATGGCATGGACCTTTTTGAACAACAATTACTTTCTTATCCTAAGAGATTGCGCACTGTTCGTGAAGCTAATGGTGGACACAGCTCACACAAATATAATTATGTATCAAGGGTAATTAAAGTTGACCATAGTAGCTGCATTAACATTATCTCTTCTGTTTTATTGTTAGACCCCTGGACAAAGTTTATGGACAATCCTGTATATATATGTATATTTATACTTATTTATTTATTGAAAACTCCATCGCGTAAGCCCACAATCGAGCTATACCCACCGAGCGGTTGCTATTGTTTGCAATGATAGTGCCACCGTTTTTTATTAGAGGGTGTCATATAGTCAGCATAGCAAACCCTCTGGCCATTAATATTAGTTTTCTAGACCGGAGCTGACTTATTTCTTCAAGTAGCTCCTCATTTGTCTTCACGAGACTGAGTTTGAGTCCGTTCCAGACCCACCGTTTAACAGAACAATTCTTGAAGTGCTGGGGAGAGAACCCGGGACATCTGTATATGTAGCCAGGAAATCCTACCACTAGGCCATATATTATTATGGATTTACGTGGTGAGTAACTGGGGTGTGGCACCAGCTTACTCGTTTCCACCGTGTTAAATTGAGCTGTATATTACACCAACCAGCTTACTCGTTTCCACCGTGTTAAATTAGAGCTGTATATTACACCAACCATCTTACTCGTTTCCACCGTGTTAAATTGAGCTGTATATTACACCAACCAGCTTACTCGTTTCCACCGTGTTAAATTGAGCTGTATATTACACCAACCAGCTTACTCGTTTCCACCGTGTTAAATTGAGCTGTATATTACACCAACCAGCTTACTCGTTTCCACCGTGTTAAATTGAGCTGTATATTACACCAACCATCACGACAAAAGTTTATAAATTATTGCCAATAATCTTGGATATTGAAAATTACCGGTAGTGTCGAAAATAAATAATTAAAATTTACATTTGGGAAATAACATTACAATATATATTATTATGTTATATCATTTATATGAGTGTTAATAACATTTATATGTATATTTATAATAATTTAGATTAATATCTATGAAATTGTATACATATAGGCTACGTATATATTATATCTTGTAATGTTATTTCACAAAATTAATCAATTTACTGTTTTATATTAATCATAATTTTAAAATAAAGGATAAAGGATCAAGTATGAAATTTAAACTCTTTTTAACTTAATGAACTTCTTTTTATTCATCCGTTTCAGCAAAAGAAAAGAAAAGCTGTGAGTAGTATGTAAGTAGGCGTACCAGTCCCCAATATTTGAGAGGAGATAGGGTTAAGCGAATATCGGAGTGGCTAGAAGCATAGATATCTAAGAGGGCAAAGGGACAGCGGGGAAAGGGATGCTTTGATGCGGGTTGAGCAGAGAGAGAGCGTGTGTATCCCCCAGTAGGAGAGTAGGGGGAAGGGTAGGCCAGTATCGCAATTATCTTTTTCTTCCTCTATCCATTCATTCCTCCTCTCTTTTTCCATCCATCTCTCAAATAACGGAGGTGAAGGAAATGTATTAGCATAGAGAAGAAATAAAGTTACCTTAAGAGATCTGAACACTGACCTTCCAGTCAAGATCTTAAAGTTTAGTACGTGTGTTCTTCGAAGTAGTATGCGTGAATAGCCGAAGGGAGGTCTTACAAAGACTGATAAATTCTGTCTTTACCCTTTGGTCGAAAAGCATCCAGACTGGGGATATAAATAATAGAATCCTGGTCAGATGTACTGAAAGTGTATTTTCTACTCTCCTTCCAAGCAAATGTAGCTACAGTTAAACCTTGCCAATTCCTAACACATTAACGTAATTAGTACGTAGCTCGAACATGGTGCTAAAAGAAGTATTGCGCTGTAGACTTAAGAACCTTTTGAATATCGAAATAGTGTTTTAAAAATAAAACTAGGACTATGGTAGGTAACAAGACTTTTAGGAACGAACTTCTTAAATTAGTTAACAAAAAATCATACGCAAAGGAGTTAAAATAACTAAAACATGTTATTGAAGATCACAAAAAAGTTAAACTCGGTTTGTCTGAACACTAGATGATCAAGGTTTGAATCCCTATCGAGTGTATTGAGTGTAGTTTACTACGTCTCAAATGTGGCACACATTCACCTATCCCATTCCTAATTCACTAATTTAATTATCGCTATTTTAATGAAAATATCATACGTAGTGGAGTATACAAATCTTAACATGTTATTGAAGAGCATAATAGTTTAAAACTATGTTTTGTGAAATCTATGTGATCAAGATTTGAATTCCTGTCAGAAGTATTGAGTGTAGTTTTCCATTCCATTTCCACTCCACCTACCTCATTCTTATTTTACTACTTAATTATTATAATTACGGGTAGTGAAATGGGGCGGGGGAAAAAGCGCACGGTGCTATTTGATCTTAGGCATTTTAATGTTGTTAGAATTTGTATTTTTAAGTCGTAATGTCGCTAACGGCCATGATGTGTCAAGGCGCAAAGAATCTGATGACACGCACTCCCTGTTCACGTAGCCAACGCTCATCACTCAAGAGCCGCACTGTCTCTCTCTTCAGTCTCGCACAGGCGCGAAGATTTCTGGACCACTCAGCAAACTGTTCTTTCTTCTCTTTGTCTAGAGCTTCCCACGCTAGCAACCTTATTACGCGTAGAGCGTCAGAAATTAAACAAGAACATATTTCACGGAGCTTCCCAAATTTATACGAGTGGAGAGAATGCACACTATTTATAGTACATAGCATATCCGTAGATAATCTGTATTTTGAAAAAAAATCAACATTGATTCTTTAACATTTTTAAGACTAAACAAGCTGTGGTATTGCTCATACATTTAACAATATTCTCTTCTTGAAAACCTTATATCTGGCGCTACATTACCAAGTATGTAAAAGTATAATTATGCTTAGTACATTTAGTAATCTCCCTAAAGTATAAACATATAGGTACCCCAAATGTTTAGTACTTCCGCCCAAATGTTTTAATGACACAGTAACGAGACAAAATAAATCTTCTCTTACAAACTTGCGTGCATAAGACCTGGAGCTAAACCTTTTCTCAGACAGGACTCTACGAATTACAAACTTCCTCAAAGGGTTAAAGGCTTTATCTAGTACCGATCGGTTTCACGATACAGGTGGTTTATCTTTGCGCAACATAGGAGTGTTTTCATTAACCTCTGACGAAAAGCCTAAAGTTTATGTAGACTCGATGGCAACACAAGGTTTCATACACATTTACTTATATTCGAGACATACGAAGAAGGATGCGAGATATTTTTGATTGAATTTAACGAGTTAACCTGTTTATAAGTTTAAAAGAGTATGGATTGCTTCCACGATGCTTGTGAATTTGAAAAACATTATTTGTTTGTTGAAACTTAAAACTGTTAAAGGTGCACCTTTATAGGTGGCTTAACTTGACTCTACATCTCTCATGCTGGAAAAACACTCGACCGTATCTAAAATTTTACATGTTGAGCAATGTCCTTCGTAAGTCTATATTATATATTACACGCATCAAGTGGAGCAGGTCATTCGGAATTTACTTTCAAAACATTTATAAATATTATAAGCAAAATGGCTACTCTCAATATTTCGGCAAAATGACTTTAAGGGCTCCGGTCTGATGCGTAAATTCTCACTTTTTATCATATCTTCAAAACTATTTGAGATATGAAATTACTTATCGCTGTAAATATGTTTATTTATTTATAATACAAATATTTTATTTGCGACAAATTTTTATAAAACAATAACATTCAAGCTATACGCAAATATAGCTATATATATATATTTTTTTTTAACTTTTCGAATACTAAGGTAAAGTATTGCGAAAAAAAAAATCTAGCCTGAAATGTTGATATATGTCAACGTCTCATTACCCCCCGAACCCTAAAAAGTGGTCTTTGCAGTGCCGTCTGTCGGTGTGTCTTTTTAACCCCAAAATTAATAGAAGTTTAGTAAAAAGCAAAAAGAGAAACAATAGGTTTTCTCAAAATTGGCTCTAACGATTTTGATTAAAACTCGTATCTAGACGTTGATTAAGATTATAAATAAACTGGCTATTTTAATTTTCCATGAAAATGATCTTAAGGGTACTTTACAGAAGCTGAAATTTCCGTATCTCCGCAACTATTTGAGATACTAAATAACTTATCATTGCAAAATCGTAGTACTATTAAAATTTAAAAAAAATTTTACATGATTTTTTTTATAAAACCAACTGTTTCTGAGATATTGGCAAATATATTAGTATAATTTTGTAAGCTTTAGTTGTACAGAGATACTACTTAAGTTTTAACGCAATAATTATCTAATGCCATAGAGCAGCGGTTCACAAACTTTTCAAATCGTGGAGCACTGTTCTGGAGAGAAATTCGTCACGGAGCACTATCGTTGCCCTGATGCCAAAGTCACGTAAAATATGTATTTTTGGCTGTTTTTACCTAACTGCATTTTTAAAGTTGTTAGTCGATATTTTATCGTATAGCAAAAGCACGAATTATTTTTTCTAAATATCTTAAATTTTAATCCAAGCTTAATTTTTCCCATTGGAAGTAAATGAAAATTGAGACTCTAAATAGTTTTCTTAAAACACAAATTTTGTACATACGTGTCTTTGGCATAAGGGCGACAATATTTTCCCATAGCACCTATTATAGTTACTAAACCGAATGACAGCAGTATTCATGGATGAAACAATTTTTTAAGCATTTGGGCATGTTAAATATCAAGTTTTATTTCATTCGAAATGCTATAAATGAAAAACAACCACAAAAAACATAAATTAACGCAACACATTTGAGAACGAATTCAAAGCAGGTATTGTAAATCCACATTATGTTACCCAAATATATATGGTATTTAAAATAATTTTTACAGCTGTAAAAAAAGTCATTAGGAATAAAAATAAACGATAAAGTATAGACAGCAAACTTAGATTTTAACGAGAGGAATGGGACTGTTTTGATTTGGACAATGTGGCTATATCTGGTTAAATTATGGGAGGGCTGCAACCAAATATCTGGCTCTGTATTGAGACGGGATCTGTATTTTGTTTTAGTAGCCCCATAGGCAGAGAATCCTTATTTACTTAAGTAAGCTGTTGCAAAGGGCAGAACGACGATTTTTGCTTTATCTGACAAAACTTCAAATTCGTTTCTTAGCTGACACTAAAATTCTGATAGCGACTTCTTCGTTACAAAATTATCTTTTATCGCAGAATTTGGTGTCAAATTAATAAATCACTCATACTGCTGCGATGTTAGCGATGCTTTTCCAACACAACAGAGCATGGGTTTACAACCCAAAAGTTTTATTTTATTTTTTCTTGGAGTTCTTTCGCAAAATAACAGTTGAAACTATCAAGCAAACTTAGCAGGTGAACGTGAAACTTATTTAAGATATCTCCAAGTATGTCGGAGTACAGATAGTTCTCTAAATTCTTTTACCATTGGCTAGCTGTCTAAATTTCAATTTTTTATTGATTCCAGCCAAATCTGGTTTTTCTTTTAAACGCTTCTACTTTATCGCTGGCCATTGGATGTGTTATCACTGAGGGTTTGAGATTTTTTTTTTTAAAGGATCATGATTTCAGCCAGATCTATTGAAAGGAAATCGATGATATTTTCTGAATCCCTTCGTAGGTGCTACAAAAAATCTGCAAAGGTCACGTATTTCGTTCTCAAAAGAGAAGATCCGAAAAGTTATATCGGTGTAATTGTTTAAAAAAAAACACTTAGCTTGAAAAGCACATACCAGAAGCATAAATAAATAATCCTACAACGCGACTCGACTAGTTTCGACTTTCAACTGAATATTGATTAAACTGCAACTGATTGGAGGCTGGAGGTGCGAAGAGATACGATGGAATCAAAACTTCCCAGAAATTTGTGGAAATGTGTCGAAGCTAACAATCGTACCTGAAAGCTCAGTGAAGTTCTCACAGAGACGGGGTTAGCTGGCACCGTCGAGTCTCTCTGTCTGGTTTCACCACGTGCAGTCTGTGTGCTTCACCGACCTTCTCGATGTTTTGCACGGTTCCAAGAAGGTTCGAGCGGGCAAAGCTGACGGAGGTGACGCATGACATGCCCTTTGCCTTGATAAAACTTTCTACATACTTTGCTTCACAACACGCTGGAGAAGCTAAATAATTTCTACCCAATACTTAGCTATGCACAGTTCATGGCCACACAAATTCACAGTTTTGAAATTTTGTCACATTTATTTTAATTATTTTTCTTTCCGATATCTTCGCGGAGCACTTGGAGATGATTCACGAAGCACCTAGTGCTCCACGGAGCACACTTAGGGAACCACTGCCATAGAGTAATAAATGAGTAAGTCTCTCAAAAAGTATATGTTCTCTTTCTTTCAACCTCTTAGGAGAAGTGTTTGTACAGCAATTATCTATCATTTTAGATTCAATAGTCAATATTTTACTGGTCAAAATTTATAAATGAGGAATATAATAGCAATTCAATAACCATAGACGTGCGACCCCTAGTAAAATGTCAAAAATTTTAAACCGGAAGTCAACATTTTAATACGAAGTGTTGACCCACGGGGACCCAATATCACTATTTTTACTTTTTCGCTACCTTACAGTTTTGTGATCGTCAAAATAATTGAACTCGAGATTTTGATGGATATCGACGTCTCATGACCCCGCAAACCCTAAAAATAGGTTTTTGCAAAGCTGTTTGTCTGTCTGTCCATCTGTCTGTCAGTCTGTACCTTGGACTAGAGCCTAAAATATTTTACCGATTGGGCTAAAACTTGATATATAGGGTTTTATATAGGTTTAACCCGAGGAATTTTTTGAATTGGATATCCAACCCTAAAATTAAGGGTAGTTTCGTTAAGGGCGGAAAGAGAAAAATCGATTTTATCAAAATCGGCTCTAACGATTTTGATTGAATTTTATTTCTAAGCTTTTATCAATATTAAAAATCAAGTGGCTACGCTCAACATTTCGTCAAAATGACTTGATGGGTCCCTGTCTGATGCATAAATTCTAATTTTTAATTTTATCTCCCTAAGTCTTTGAGATATGAAATTACTTATCATTGCATAAATGTGGATCTATTTATAATAAACATCTTTTACTTGAAATATACTTTTATAAAACCAAAAGTTTTCAAACTATACACAAATATATATTTATTTTAACTTTGCCAACAATTAAGGTAAATTATTACGTCAGTCAAAAAAGATAGAGCCCGAGATGTTTATGGATGTCGACGTTTCATGAGCCCAAGAACCATAAAAAGTGATTTTGGCAACGCTGTCTGTCTAACCCTAAAATTAATAGCAGTTTACTAAAGGGTGAAAAGAGAAAAAATTCATTTTCTCAAAATCGGCTATAACGATTCTATCTCTCTCATTTTAGACTCAATAGTCAATAATTACCTATTTAATTGGTCAAAATTTATAAAGTAGAAATTTAATAGCAATGCAATAACCATAAGATATCCCCTAGTAAAATGACGAAAATTTTAACAGGAAGTCAAAATTTTAAAACGAAGTTTTGACCCTTCTGGACCCAATATCGATATTTTGTATTGATCCAAATATACAAATGAAGACGTTAAATTTTTAAAATTAAAATTATGAAATTTAAAACCACGACTAAAAAATGTTTTACGTATGTCTAGTGCAATTTGTTCTCGGGTTTGCTAGTGTATATTTGAACCTAACTTAATATATAAGGCAGGTTGCATAGTTACAAAGAATAAAATACAAGGTTTACAATAGTTTATTAAATAGATACCAACGGCAAATATATAGTTCACATAAAGAATGTTCATTAGGTTTCATCAGTCTAATCAATTAAACATTTCAGGGAATCAATGAAATCCAGATGATTCGTTGTATAGATTTATATATAACAGGCTAGTTACAAGATGGCCTGTTGAAATGTCACCTTTGGATAGAGCTTTATAAGATAATGATCACTTCCTCCTCCTAACTGTACTTGGTTATCAGCGTCAAGTAATTCACGTGTGTAACTACTAAATCAAGGTAACTTGCTGACAACAATGGTAGCGTATGATCTATATCCATTAAGTGCAAAACACACATATGAAAAGATTGAAACTAAAGACTCTGGGAAGTATTACGATTGTGCTCGTAGGTACGGTCGTTAACTCATACAGCAACAGGTTTCCTAGATGTATAAAAATCTCAGGGACTAAACTATATCCTAGATGATTTTAGTTCCTTTAGTTCGGTTAACCTACCGTGTGAACGTCAAGGCCACAAAAGGGGTGAATACCAACTCCCATAAGTTAGAGCTTAATAAGGCCCAATTAGGACAAAGTTGTCACAATCGTGATTCGCCATGACAGCGCTCACGATCAAATGATATAATAAAGGTGTATATAGGATGCCTATCCACAGCAAGCACAGAGTTTAAGGAACCCGTCTAAAGGGTATAAAATAGAATCAAATAAATGAAGTATAGAGGACAAGCGTGGACATGCCAAGCCAAAAGCGTCAAAAGGAGAACACAATAACTTAGAATATTTGAGGCCATTAAGAGGGCCGAAGGACCTAATTAGGTCATTAAAAAACTAAGAATAACACCCAATTAGCTAGAGTTGACGTTCCCCCAGCAATAATAGACAAAAGTAGCCTTATCAGAAAACAATTACTATGAAGCGACTAAGCTTAGTTTATGACTACTAGAACAACATAAGGTCGTGGATATGCCGTATATAGTCACATATAATACAAGCAAACAATGTATTCCTTTAATAGAATTAGTAGTCTAAACAAATCAGCCACAACTGACCCATGATATAGCTGGAGGCCAAACCAGGTAACTGAACCCACTCTCTCTCTCTCTCTTTCCCTCTATCTCTATCTCTCTCTCTCTCTTTCCCTCTATCTCTATCTCTCTCCCTCTCTCTCTCTCTCTCTCTCTCTCTATATATATATATATATATATATATAGAGAGAGAGAGGGATCCAAAAAAAGTACTCACTGTTTGATAGTTAATATATTTTCACAAATTTAACTTGCAGGTACAATTTTTGGCACTGAAAGAGAGTTATGGTATATGTTCGAAATGACCACCAGCAGCGTCTAAACAACGTCGATGGCACCGAACTGCAGACCAAACTACGCGTGTCAGTGTATCTGGCGTAATGGCAGTACATGGCGCTACGATTGTTTCACGTAGCTCGTTGATTTTAGCTGGTTTTTGTCGATACACGTCATCCTTGATGGTCCCCCATAGGTATAAGTCCAGGGGTGTCAAATCAGAAGACCGAGGTGGGTACTCAAAAGCACCTCTGCGACCTACCCACCGTCCGGGTAGAGTGTCATCCAAGTACGACCTGATATCTCGATGGTAGTGAGGCGGGGCTCCATCTTGTTGCATATAAAACATTTCATCACAATACAGGGTTTGGATGGAAGGCAAAATCCTTGTCTGAAGCATATCAAGATACACCTGACCAGGTTATGGTACCCTTGAAGAAGAAGGGACCAATCAAACCACGCGGTGACAGACCACACCACACATTAAGCCCTGGTAGATTCACTGCCTTGTCCAACATGAACGTGAGGATTTTCAAAAGCCCAGTAGACACAATTGTGGCTGTTCACAGTACCATTAAGTTTGAATTGTGCCTCGTCAGTCCACACAAATTTCCGTGCAAATTCCTCATCCTCGCCAACCATGTACTCAAACCACTCACAGTATTCCATCCTTCGATCCGGGTCATCCTCGTTAATCGCGTGTAGCAATCTTGGAATGTACACTTTCCACTTTGCACCCTTAAGAATGCGTCTTACACTTGACCGGCTCACTCTACTTGAGGTGATTGGGTGAAATGTTGCAACACCGCAGCACCGGACGCTGGACTTGTAGCTGTTCGTGGTCTGCCGGATCTTGCCTTGTGCACATCATTAACAGTTCCTTCAGCTTCAAACTTATCACGAATACGGGCAATTGTTCGACGTGTTGGTGGACGTGTTCCAAACTCATTCTGCCACTGCCGTTGTACCTCCTGAATGTTCTCGTACTTCCAGTACCCCTTCAATACAGCCTTGCGTTCCACAAATGATAACCTAACCTCAGCCATTGTTGCTACTCGACTGTCCGCTGTAACTTGTTGACTCGTCCCACCACTGCGCATGCGCGGCGCACATTGCAACAGGCGATGAACGAGGACGACCCAGATCGAAGGATGGAATACTGGAAGTGGTTTGAGTACATGGTTGGCGAGGACGACCCACATCCGCTGGTCATTTCGTTTAGAAATTATTGATTCACAAACAGTGTGTACATTTTTTGGACCCCTCTGTATATATATATATATATGTATATATATATTATAAATATATTTCACGCGATTGGTTCTAAAGGAACCAAATGCACCATAATACGAGAATAGGCACACCTGGCCATAAATCTAATCAAAGCCTACCATGATTTAAATACATCATTCATATGTGGTTGACACGTTATGCGTCTACTCAAACATATCCAGACGTAGACTAGTACATGGCTAGCGACAACAATTATACTTAGCACATTAGCTAACTGAAACGAAACCATAATCTCTGCGGGAATTGCAGTTTTCTAATCTTAGTAGACGGGCTGAATGACCGTCCACACGAAGTACACCAGCTGTGTAGAGTATTGACGAGGATATCTATGAAGTGGCGGGGTGCTAATGTATGTATGTACGTATATATACGTACATACATACATACATACATACATACATACATACATATATACATACATACATACATACATACATACATACATAC
>CABFWB010006024.1:0-37665 GCA_902151455.1 Timema bartmani
TATATATATATATACCACATGTACACAGAGAGCCTATCAATTAGTGGTGGCTCAGTTGTAGTGGTGCTAGGTTATGTTATCGTACCTTAGTTTTACTTAACATAAACCGCTTCAGTGGACACGTGGTCTAACTTACTACTATTTCAATACGCTAGAATGACGATGACGGGGAGCTTGAGGTTCGAATCTCGGTCGGGTGTACTGAGTTTTTTTTTCAAAATAGTTTTCCACTCTTCCTCCACACAAATGCGGGTAAACTTCCTATTAATATAACCTTTCTACTCCCTAAAACCATTAGCGTAATTAGTACATAAACGTATAACCCGAACGGTTAGTAAGACGCGATGCTAAAAAGAAAGCTTAATACGAACATAACATCATATTTTCCCACCTTTGGTCAAAAAACGTTTCAGCGCCCCTATGTATAATATACTAAATATATGTAGTATCAAAAATAGATTTGAAGTGAATTATTCTGCGATAAACTAATTTAAAATAAGGCTATGGTAATGGTTGTTAAGTTAGTATACACGTTGGATTTGTCGTTCATCACTGAATCATTTCTAACTTTAAATGTTTAACACGTCTGGGAATTATCATATTAGTATGTCGAATTATAAGGAAAATATTAGGATGCAATTCTCGAAAGCACGAAACCGGAGGTTACTTTTTTGAAGCAAGGTTATTTGTGGCTTTCTTTTAAGGGCAAACGATAAGAAAGGTAAATTCATTTAACTTGTTTAGAGAAGCTATGTAAAAATGCATACTATACAGTAAAACTCTACCCTAGTGCATTCAATCAAGATTTAACTAAGCCTTCCTGATCAGAATTAGGAACGCTATCTGTGCGGCAAACCTTGCTAATGAAATGCGTCCTTCTGATGGATGATTCTCATGATGATGATATGGTGTTTGCTAAATGCAGCCAGGGTTTCAGAATATTTTTAGAAGCCCGCGTATGGGAGAGTTGAGGGTGGTATTAACTCTTCAGCCAAGTTTGTTTCTACGTAGCTAGGAGAGCTACCGAGTACGTAGGGTAAAAAGTAAACTGAGGGGTGAGAGTTGAAAAAACAGCTCGACTGCCCTTACACTGCGCGCACGGGGTTTACGGTCAAAGTTCGCCCTGACACTCGCTCTGCAGATTAAAGGACTTCAAAGCATCCTGTCAGCGAGGGCAATTTTTTTACACACACACACAAATAAATAAAAAATATTTTTTCTCCACAAAGAGAGCTGTATACACCGATCCTACATGATTCTATAGTCACCAAAACAAGGGTTGATTAAAAAGAAAACCAAAACACTTTTTGTCTATTCGTAACGCATGGCACGGCGTCTGGGCTTATAGTCTAGTTTCGGGGTCAATCAGTGTTCCGGTATCCACTTTGGTGGCCACGTGATCTAACGCGCTACTCTCGTGTTGGACTAGACTGCCAAAAACGTGGAGATCAGGGTTCGATACCAGTCTGGTGCACTGAAGGTGGTTTTCCCTAAAAAAAAATCCACTCTACTTCCACGCAAATTTGGGTGCACTTCCTCTCAATTAAAAACCTTCCTATTCCCTAAACCATTAGTGTAATTAGTACATAGACGTGTAACCTGAATGGGTACTAAGACGTGGTGCTAAAAACAAGTATCCCGGTATACAAATAACTATAAGTTCAAATTAAATGGGGGATTGGCTGACGTCTGAATATCGACTATATAAATATACGGCCAGTAGTTCCGAGAGTCTGGAATAGACGTAGTCTGCCTAAAATGTCACAGAGTTCTAGTAATTGAGACAGCAAAGAAGTTACGCCCCTCCTCCCCAACGCAGTTTTTAATATGTATCTTTGTTTTAAGATGTTGGATGATTTAAAAAATATTCCTGGACTACTATCCTATGAGTTGTGTTTGTTTAGTAGAAATAATAAAACATCTACTAACAGGAATACGAAGGAAAAATACATGGGCGGGAGTGTCAAAAGTGTACCTTTTACTCTCATACTCTTCGCTTATTTATACTAATGAGATAGAAATGAGGAAGGTATAATTTAGAAGAAGTGTACTCGCACTAATGTGGAAATATAACGGGAAGCCATTCGGGAAAAGAACATCACGGCACACTTGGTAATTGGTTAGAACCCATTACCGAACAACCGGATAAGACGGGTACCCACCAGTTAGGTTATGTCACTTGAATGCCCTACTTGAAAGTAAGGGCCCGTTCCTTCTATGTCGGACCAACACTTTTATCGGGCCGATCAATATTTTCTTTTTTTTCACTTGCTTTCGTCTTTAATTATAAAAGTACCACATTACAACCAGCTCTTCGTCCTAATCCATCGCAGCCACGGGGTCAACTGTACTGGACTGAATTGACAACAGTTATGAACAGAGGGCTCCAATAGATGGTAGACGATAAAAATGTCAGTCCGAAATAGTGGGAGTGGACCCTAAGTCTAGTAACTTTTAGAACTGACGTAAAAGCTTCTACAAACTTCAGCAGGTGGACTACCAGTGCCGGTGTTCACGTGGCCCAAGGTGACACATTCACATCACACTGGATTGCTAGTGACTGGAAGATCAGGGTTTAAATCTCGTCCGAGTGTATGGAAGGTATTTTTCCAAGTGGGATTCACCACAATTGTTTTATCATCCTCTCGTCACGCTAATGGGGGTGCACCTCCTCTAAACAAACTACTCCATACCTCTTAGATTGAGCCATTAATAACATCGATTTTATTTTGCACCGTGTCTGCGGATTATATAATACGATTTTTATTTTTAAATTTGTCACCGTGTCTAATTAATTATCAGTTCATGTTATAAGCATATTATGTATTGTACTAATTAATCAAATATGTTAGGGATGAAAAAATTAAATTTAGTAGAATTGTAGCCACATTTTCATGGAGAGAGTAATTTAAAAAAAAATAAAACCAATATTAGTAATATCGACCGGGATATTAACCCTGATCTCCGTGTCATAGACAGCCCAGTCCATTGCGAGAGGGACGCCTTAGACCACTCAACCACCGAAGTGAATTATAATAATTGTAATTACGTGAATGTGGTAGTAGATGAGAAAGGTAGAATTGAGAGAAAACGTATCCTCATTTTTACAGTGGGAGAGTGGAAATAATTTAAGGAAAATAAAACGTCAGCACACCCTATCAGGTTTTGAAACCCGGCCATTCTGTCACCGGCAAACCAGACTAGAAGAGTCTGACATTTAGTCCATATGCACACCGATCCATTGAGATAAACATAATAATTAAAAATAAACGGGTTGGCACAGATATCATGATTGAGGGGGTAAAGGTCAACCTACGCAGCGGCAAGTGTACCGTGACGGAGACACCGCCAATGCTTTGACTCTCCCGTTCAGGAGAAATGATAAGTTCACACGAATGCGTTTGACAATCCTCGCGCGCGCTTGCTACTTTTAATCATACACGGACTTGCGTCCTGGATTAACCGTGTGACGACACTGGCGCTGCCTTGCGGGATTACTGCGAGAGGCGAGAGAGATTACCGACGCCGGAGCAGGGAATTACAACAAAAGACAATCGAGTCAGTTCTATTATGAACGAATTAGTTTACTAAAAAAAAAAAGTTTTTTAGGTGATCTAGAACGATTACTAAGTGAGAGGACAAAACAATATTTTCAAAATTGCTTCACGAAATTGTAAAATTCTAATTAAATACTAATACTAAGGGCCGATGTTTCAATATCAGGTTAACCGTTAAAGTACTAGTTTACTAAGTTGAGGTTTAATACAACCTTGAGATAAAACTTCAGCTTAACGTGGTCTACTGCTTGGCTAGCATTTTATGTGGAGGTGAGTTGGAGTTAATTTGTTAAGTGCAAAGGCTGGTGGTATATTTTAACACTAATTTCACTGGTAATCTTTTTAGGTGGCAGTGTAAACAATTGAATACTGAATTGTTTTAATATAATCTATCTTATTAGTTCTTTTTAACACATTTGTGAGGTTTTTGACACGTTTTAAACATTTTTTACTAACTTAGACAATTCTTTCCAAAAAATATAATACAAACTATAGTAAGACTAGTGCATAAATGAGGTAAATAGTCTGAAGCACAAAGCATGGGCGTGACAATTAGCCGCAAGCAGGTCCTACATAATTATATTATAATGTTATATTTAAATCTAGCGGAACAAATAAGCCTACTAATTCATTTTACCCTGCTTGAGATTAAACCAGAGTGGTTAAACACTAGGCTACCACAGATGGGTGTATTTTTTTCTCAACGAATGGGTCCAGATTTCAAGTGATACGTTAATAATTATAGTTCGAAAAAGAAACTAAAAATTCAAGTAAAAGTTGTTTTCCCGCATTATTATTATTATTATTATTATTATTATTATTATTATTATTATTATTATTATTATTATTATGTGTTTTGTCTTATGACAAGTTCATTCCTTTTGTCAGTAAATTTAGATCGCCAATGCGCCCTGTCCTCTGCCTCCCCCTTCAGCTCCCACAATTTTATTTTTCCTCTAAGCCATACAATATTTGAATCCTTCTTCCTAAGCTTCTCTTTTATTCAACCTTGCCTTCTAAAAGTCGTTCTTTAAATTCAACCTCCATCATTCCTAAGACATTAGCGTAATTAGTACATAAGAACGGGTAGTAAGACGTGGTGCTAATATATATTATATACATAATAATTTAGAGTAGATAATATACTTATATTTGTGTGGAGGCAGAGTGAGGAGCCATTTAGGGGCAAACTAGATGAGCCAAACATTTTACCTTCATGCCTATCTATGCGGGTAAGTTCATGTTAAAATGTCCATTTTTGAATTTATAATAATACTAAAGTATCACTAAAACCACTTATACATGAGACGGCCAATCTTCAAACCAGAAACGAATAACCAAAACGCATTTCTACAGTGTTTTGTTTGCGTGGTGTTTGTTAAGTCTCGCGATATTCCACGCGAACATTCATTTGTTCTACGGGGTGACAGTTCCCTCGCAGTGTATCGGACCGTTCGTCACATGACATCAAGTGTATGAGTTTGGTTGAGGTGGTGGGCTGCGGGGGACATGGGAGGGGGGGAGTCGGATGGGACCAGCAGGCAATGTTTGAGGAACTAATGAGTCCCTTTCTCTCTCCCTGGTAATCCTCAGGGACCTCCCGACAACGTGGAATTACGACAAATCAAATTAGGAATGAAAATCGAAGAGAATGAGTGAGAGAGGGAATATATATTTTTTTTCTACCCCCCTCGCTCTTCGCTTGTGTTGTGTTATCATCCCTGCGGACCGGTGCGCGCCCGCCCTCAATGTGTACAGACTCGTACATTTTTGTGCTTGTTCAAAGAAAAACGATAGATGAGGAGGAGGGTAAGCTGGAAAGACGGTGAATCGGAGTGAGAAGAGGGGGATGAAGAGAGGATTTTTTTTCGTGGGGGGGAAATAGGAAAAAAGTACCACACGAATGAGAACGTGTGTTTGAACTGTTAGTACAGGAATGGAATACATAAAGAGAGAATAAAAATGAGTCAATGAAAAAAGTTTAAAAAAAAGAGGGAGGCTGGAGATAAAAAATTAAGAGTACACTGTCAACTTTTTTATTTCCTGGTCGGACTAATTCTTGTACTCGATTGCAATGATAGGTACGAACTATTGTGTTTGAACTGTTGTTGGTAGACCTGTTTTAATGGAGTAAAATAAAACTAAAACCTGTTTATTTAAGATTGACCAACCCGATTTTTGCTATACATTATGTTAACATAAGTTAAGTCTTGGTATTGTGAAAACAAATATAAGGATTTAAACAATGAAGTACGTTTTATGTATTCATATACCCCAAAAGAGGCGTTTTTTTTTTTCAAAAACTACCTCTCTCTTAACTCCTCTGGCGGCTTAGCCAATTTTTTACAGCTTTGATTATATAGATCTATATAAGCTATATATATATATATATATATTATTTTTTCTACCACGTCTTACTACCTGTTCAGGTTATACGCATATGTACCAATTACGCTAATGAGCTAGGGATGAGGAAAATTGTATTTAGAGTAAGTGTATCCACATTTTCGTGGATAAAGAGAGTGAAAAATCATTTAGGAAAAAAACCTTCAGTACACCCGACCGGGATTCCAACCCTAATCTCACTGTTATCAACAATATAGTCTAACACGACAGTGGTGCCTTAGACTATGTGGACACAGAGGTGAGTAGCTATAATATTAATCAATGTTTCCATCTTACACAGGTGTCATAATAATATGGACACAATGACTTACAAATTAAAAAGTTTTACCTGGAAATTTAGAATATTATATTGTTTGCTCACCATAGGAATAACTTTATTCTACAGTTCAAAGCGTTACTAAATCTACTTTAATTTATTTATACGTCAAGCTACGAGTTCTTTTACTGTTATTTTTGATATCTTGTTTTTATAGGTTTAAAAAAAACTTTTGTGACTTATAGACAATGGTGGTTGTTGCTCTAGTATAGATCAGTGGGTCTCAACCTTAATTTGTTCACGGCACATTATTTTTTTATCGTGAGTCCTTGCAACACACTAAACGGCAAGTTGGCGACACAACGGGAGACTCGGCCATGCTCATGAACAAAATTCTTTCAGCTGAACAGAAAATACGTGGTTTTTCTTTATTCGATCATGAATTGAAATTTTATGTTGGACGTGGCAAACTAAATTCCTTAATTAATTACTCAATTCTTTAATTGTATGCCATTTAATTATTTTGAAATTAAATATAAATCAAAGTTTCCGAACATATTCTTCCTAATTCTTTTTAAAAATTTATCGAAATGTATATTTTTTTAATCAACAATAACATAACGTTGAGAATTTCGCAGCACACTTTAAGAACCACCGCTCTAAATTTATTTTCTATACCTTCTGAAAGGTTCTTCCCACGGAGATCCAACTAAACCAGTGGTCACACGGTTTAAAGTATCAGTTTCGTAAAACACTAGATTTTGGGCTCTGGACCGATCAAGGTTTTAATTCCAACAGAGTGATCTGTGGAGGAGGCGCGGGTTCCAGATGTGGTTTATAGCTGTGTTTTTCCCTATCTTTCTTCATGAAATGCGGTGCACTTCCTCTATAACAATTCTCTATCGTCCTTACTTCTTAAGTTAAGGGGTTAATAGCCATAATGTTCAATGTGTAATATATTTTGTTTTGGTCCGCGTCTTACTATCCGTCCGAGATATACTCATTCAGCTACACTAAAGGGTTGGGGATGTGGACGGTGGAGTATTGAGATGAAACGTACCCAAATCTTTGTGGAAAGAAGAGTGGAAAGTGCGTGTAGCCCGAATGGGTAGTGAAATATGGCGTAAAAACACCCTCAGTACCTCTGGTCGGGATTCAAACCCCAACCTCCCCAACATTAGTAAAACAAACTATATGAGATTAACATTTATTAGGCTACGCGGGCCCACAAGCGTGGGTTCAAACGTAGTAATTACAATAAAAAGCTTACCTGCTAGATTGTGCTAAGCCCTGATTATTATATTGCGTTAAGCTCACTTTTTTTACTACACCTGTTAATTGATCTCACAGTGCTATTTCCTTAAAAGCCCATCTCACGTTCGATTAACCGGGAAAATATATTGAAGGTCACGCCCGAACTTTAAAAAGGTAGGTGTGGTTTATTTCTACATTCTTATTTTGACAAGAATGAAATTGGGACAAATTAAAAGTTTATTTTCATTTGAAAATATTATTTCTCAGTTTTATTATACATTTAAACATATGCTAAAATGATTTCACAGGTCTCAATTCAACTGTTTTCTAAAGTATAATACAGAAAACATCATCACGATGTGACGTCTGGTTCGAGCTGTATTTCCTAGAATTTCTCTCTCTATCTAAAGCTATATTTTTATTTTATTACAATTTTCAATTTTAACTTGTCATCAGAAAAGTAGGTCAATCTCTAAATTAATTAACAAATTAATTAATTGAGACCCACTTCTGTGGCCGCATGGTATAAGGCACTACTTTAGCAGTAGATTAGACTGCAGAGGACGAGGAGATCAAGGTTTGAATCCCAGTTGGGTGTATTGGGGGTGTCTTTTTCCTAAATGGTTTTACACTCTATTGGTTTTACACACATTAATTTGTGAATAGTTATGTATAGCCTATATTGTTTTTCTTAAACCATTAATCCAATAGAAGTTAATTGATGATTTTTTTTAAATAACTCTGTAGGTTTTGTCCAACCCAGTGCTGAAGTTTGATCACTCCTGGGAAATTTCAGGCCTTGTCCAAACCAATGCTGAAGTTTGGTCACTCCTGGCAACGTGAATGCATGGTCCAACGCAGTGCAAACTTTGGCCACTCCTAGCAAAGTTAACATAATGTGATGAATAAGTCCAACACCGGTCTTAATTTCCTTTCTCCCAGTTCCTTAATAATAAAGGAAAGCTCAATCAACTCACTGCGTTTCAGTAATTAATATCAAGGAAACTTATGCTATATCAATTATTATATTTTACTGTTGAACATTTCATAAATGCAATTACATCTACTGAAGAAATATCTCAACTGTGGTATAGAAGAACGTGGACATTTCTTGGTGCTTATTACAGCTACTGCTGAGATCTTTTATTTGTGACCTAAAAGAACATGCACTGTGGAAATTTATTATTTGTGATCTAGAAGAACGGGGATAATTTTGCTACTGCATGAATCTTTTACCTGTGACCTAGAAGACGGTGGATATTTCCATACTGTGTTTAGATCTACTACTGAAATATCTCATCTGTGATCTAGGAGGTGGAGATTTCTCTAATAATGTTTTTATATCTACTGCTGAAATGTCTTATCTGTGACCTAGAAGAACATGGGCATTTCTTGGGTGTTTTCACAGATCTACTGCTGAAATCTCGTTTCTTTGATCTAGAAGAAGGTGGATATTTCTATAATGTGTTTAGATCTACTGCTAAAATATCTTTTCTATGACCTAGAATTATTATTATTAGCACCACGTCTTACTACCCGTTCGGGTTATACGCACTTACGCTAATGTGTAATGTTAGGGTGATTGTGAGATGAAATGGAGGACCTACAGTTTAACGTGAAATCCGAACCACGGTGGAGGCCTGGCATTCCTCACTTTCACAAGTTGTGATTAATACACGTCTTGTCAGAGGTGAAGGAAGGGTTTGGGAATCAGATAAATCTGTGCCGGGACTGAGGATTGAACCCCCGACCCCTAGCACAGAAGTCTGACACCTTACCCCTAGACCACCAGGTCACCCTCTATGACCTAGAAGAAGGTGGATATTTCTATACTGTTTAGATCTACTGCTAAAATCTCTTTTCTATGACCTAGAAGAAGGTGGACATTTCTATACTGTGTTTAGATCTACTCCTAAAATCTCTTTTCTATGACCTAGAAGAAGGTGGATATTTCTATACTGTGTTTAGATCTACTCCTAAAATCTCTTTTCTATTACCTAGAAGAAGGTGGATATTTCTATACTGTTTAGATCTACTGCTGAAATCTCTTACCTGTGACCTGGAAGAAGGTGGACATTTCTATACTGTGTTTAGATCTACTGCTGAACTCTCTTACCTGTGACCTGGAAGAACATAGACATTAATTTATTGGGTGTGTTTACAGCTACTGCAAAGATCTCTTTATTTTAGACTAAATATATTGAAAGTTAAAATGTGATTGAACAATTTAAATTCTATACATTGAAATTGCAATGAACAAAATCTTTTCCTGGATACTAAATTGTAACATTTTTATATTAAGTGAAGTTGTAAATTTGAATTGAAAATTAAAGCTACTAATAAAATGTAAAAAATTGAAACATTGATTAACTATAAACTGTATTTTAGTACCTTATATGTAATTTAAACCCCCTTTTTCCTTTGAAATGACAGATTGATTGTTTGCCAACTTGATCAACTACTTTCGGTGCATTACAACATCAGAAGGAACTTGAAAATATTGAAGGGGAATGTTGACTCTCATGTAACAGCAGAAAAGAAGTTCCAACAAAGGTGTTGCATCCCTTTAATACCGTAGAAACTATATAAGCTTCTAAAATTAGTTTCTTATCAAATTATTAAATATGAAGAGCTTTATTTAATAGCTTAAATATCTGCAAAGGCTACCTTAATATATTCAATACTATCATGTCAATCCATGAGATCTGCCTGCACCTTTTCACTTTTTAAAGATGGTTTTAATGTTGACATATCTAATATAATCAATTGCCGCTATTATATATTTATAATTATATTCTATGTAAAGTCCTTTCAAGAGTAATGTGACCATAGAAAAAATTGTTTGATTATAAATAAAATTATAGCAGAGAGTTATGAATACATTGAAAAATATGCAAATACTATTTTTACTGGTTTGTGTGAGATATATGTTATTAATAACAGCTTATCCAAATTTTAAATTAGATTATAAAGAATTTAAAATTAATTTATTGTAGGTAAAATTAGAACTTCTTATTTCACAGTGATGCATTAAAGTTTGGGAGGACTGGGTGTTGGGTCTGTTTCAGAGCTAAGTTAGTTTGTAGGTCGTGTCATTTGGTCTTGAAAGTTTACGTTAAAATACTCTTAGTCATTCAATAATAAAACAACAACTAATATCCATGTTGATTTTTGACCAACCCAGTTATATTTTTGGTCGCTGTACCCCATTCCCCCTAAACTTACGACACCTTCTGTAGACGCTTGTAAGTAAACTTTAACTGGTGTAAAAACACATCTACTTGTTTTAATTGTTTTATTGCGTTTCTTGAAGGGGGGTGTTAGAAGCAAAGTGTAAGATTAAAATGGACGTGGAGAAGGAAAGGGTTTAATTATGTTTATGGGGTGGCAGTGACACTGCTATTGAAGGGGTGGGGTTGGGGATCCACTATGAAGACATGATTTCGAAGAGAGAGAGGGGTGGATAGAATGCTGATGAGACAAAGTGTAAGCTCGGCTGCAGAACCGTTCAAGTACTTGTGGGAGCCATAAGACACTAACGACTAGTATGAATATGGACAGGATCTGTTTTCTTTTGGAGACCATTATTTTGCTTTAAGGTGCAGTAAATTTAATCATATTTAAATATTGAGCTCTCCCAAGTGGAAATAGTCTATGTGCTCGAGTGGTTAGGGAGGGCGATCATAGATGTAGGAGACCCCTGTTTGGTATATGATGGTGGGTGCCTCATCGGTTATAGAGTTAGGTTAAGTGTCTTATACTTGAAATAAGGCATAAGCAGATATGTATGAAGAGTATATTAAGTTCACAACGGTGTCTGAATGATCTAAGGCTCTAGATTCACAATTATTAACATTGTCGTCGTTGATAATGATGACTTTCGAATACTGGACGGGTTCGCTGAGGTTATTTCCACACGTGACCTCACAATGTAATTTTATATACCCTTTCTATTTAATCCGGGTGCACTTTAAATGCATCCCCTACTCTTATCTACCACTTGTATTAAGCTGATAATAGCACTTGCGTTGACTGCACTAATTAAAAAGAAATGTATATACCTTACTAGCATGAAAGCTAAGCGTAGGGATATTCAGAATTCCTCGTGAAAATAACCTTATTGAAGCTAACTAACTAGCGCGTTAGATCACACGACCATCGCAGCGAGTCTCATCATAAGTTGTTCACAAATATGTTCTCAAATAAGGGCTTAGCTGTTGAGAAAAATAATACGTCATTAATAGTTGCTTAAGTAGAACAACCACCATCAGTGTAACACGGCCTAAAGCTGTGTCTTCACTGGAGCGACATAGAGAAACTTTTATATTGAACCATGTTATAAGATATTTCACATTCAAAAATTACTTAATCGACTTCAGTTAAAATTTATTTATTTAAGTTTATTAAAGTTGTTTAACGTGCACTTTGTGAACCAAATGCTTATATCAGCACACGACTTATATATTAAATTAAACCTAGAGCAGACACAGCACCCAGCCCCCGACCGTTAATTCATAACTTTGAAAGGGTAAACTACATTTCACAAATTATACATTTTTCGGCCATGCCGGAAATTGAACCCGTGACCCTTAGCTTAGTAGACATACACGCTAACGACTGAGCTAAGGTGTTGAACTTCAGTTAAGAAAGTGTCCAAACTGGAAGAACGTTGTTGCATCATGTTGGTATTTCCTTTCTATGATTAAATATACATGCAACATTGCGCCTACACTGAAGAAACAGTTTATAGTTTGAATCAACACGTGTGATGAAGAAAATGTTTTAGTGGCAGCCCTGCACTTCTCTTTCGTGTAATTGGGGTTCCTAAGATACATATGTTGTTTGGTACTATCAATTAATTGACTTCAATTCTCCAAACTCCGTTTAATGCCATACCGATAAACTAATTACTTGTTTTAACTACAACACGTACCAAACCATAGAAGAACACATTTGATTATGCGAATGAATGTTAGTCTATGTTTCTTTATATATATATATACCACTTCGAACGGATACTTGCAACAAACACCTTGTGTTTATTGCAACCTTAACATGATACGACACAGAACTTTCATCAACAAACGATAAAGTTTCATTTGCAGCCATGTTGGTTTTTTCTATAAGTAGAGTCGCGTAAAAATTGTTTTATTTCTAGTTAAATTTTGTTTTTTAAATCTCACTTTTCGGTGTTATTTTGTGTTTATTCAAAATTATATGTTATCTGAGGTGTTTAATCATTATTTACATATTGAGACAACGTATACAAAATGAAAAGTTATTATTGAAACCTTATATATTTTCTTTAAAATTCTTTGTCAAGTTTGTTTGCATATTTCACAATTTTGTAGCCTAGAGATAGCTTGCATTACTAGAAAATACTAATCAAATTACAGCAGGGTTCAAATTTCTGCTTAATTTTTATTAATCTCGTGTTTATTTATCTATTTATTTTTTGTAAAAGTGGTGTTATTTCGTTTTGTAGGAGGATATCGTGTAGCAAGACAATTTAGTTTTATTTCACTTTTCAAAAACATTGTAAATCATATCTAAAAATATCAAAGGAAAAAGTACTCGATTCCATGTTTGTGTGGCACTTTTCGCTTTATCACGTCACCATTTTCACGGGGCTCTAACTATAAGTTAATCTATGTCTCTCCAGTAGAGACGCAACTTAAGGTGGGGATCTAGGAAACGCAATAAAAGATAAATGTGTTTGCAGTTTTTATAGAAAATATTTTTTTTTGCCAAAATAAATTAAGTATTGTTTGAGAACAAACATAGAATTTAATTTTCTTCACATGGTGTTATTAACAGCTGTTAAATATCCGTCATGAGGATAACGGCAGCCGGTATTAAACGACAAACTTTCTAAATGAAGAGAAAAAAGTTATCATTAAATTCTAGGACAGCCTTGACCAATATTCAACAACTGTTGATATCATCGTGGGAAGAAAATTAAACTCTTTCTTTCTACTGAAGGAACATTTGATTTATTTTGACCAAAATAAATGTTTTGATATAAAAAACTGCAAAAACATTTACCCTTTCTCACGTGCCCTACATCCTCACATTAAGACATCAGTATCGAAATATAGTAATGGTGATATAGAGGTCAAGGCTCTAATCTCAGTCGGGTACATTTTTTTAGTGTTCCACTTGTGATATGTCACTATGGTTTTCCAAACAGCTTTCCACGTTCATACGGGCAGGATCATCCAGAGGATTAAGAGGCATGGAGCAATAATATTTTGGGGACTTCCTTAAACTCAAAATAATTACAAAAAATAGGTTCTTTGTCACAAAACATTTAAACTGTGCATACAAAAAATTATTAAGGTTTCTTTTAATATAAAGCTACATTATTCTTATCTTCGCCATAATAATCACCTTTAAAAGAAGAACCTAGGTTTAAAAATGATTTTAAAATAACATAATCTTTTATGTGCTTGTGTTGTGGTTGCTGAAATAAAGTTTTCTCTAAAAGTGATATGTTTGGGGAAGCTGAAAGGGGGCAAAGAGGGTCGCAGTTAAGGTCATTCGAGGGTAAACATTTTATTGCACAGTTTTAACAAGTGTGTAACTAACTATAAACTATAAATACTGATTCAATGATTTCAAATTATTACAGTTCACGAGTTAAAAGGGGTAAAACTTGCTATTTTATGCTTTATGCGTAAATTTGTTAAGGTAACGTGATTAATGAATGGGGGTAAAATTTAGTCTTCATGCATATGAAGTGTACACAATTAAATATTTATATCACCTATGTTAAAGAAAAATAATTTCTAAAGCAGTTTAAAAGAGTTTAAATCAAATCATTTTTAACTATACATAAATACTGTTATTTTTATACTTTGATAATTTAATTTTTATCTAAATTTGTAACACACATAGTTAATTTTATTATTGTGTCTTAATTAATCATTGCAATGATAATAATAATTTATTTGAACTGTCTATTTCATTAAATGTTTTGTTTTGACTGTACCAATTGTAGAGACAACACCGACTAGCAGAACATAATATTCCCGGCCGAAGAAGAGGGTCAGATAATCCCAACTAGTGACACACCCAGGAAAAGTGGATTTCTGATTCTATTATCTGGTCGGTGTTGCTGGAATGGGTTTAGATATTGCTACTTGTTATCTTTTTCAAGATACCCCCCAACCACCCACCTGTGTCAACTTTCCTGCCAAAATATTATAGACTCAAAAAAATCTTAGTAATTCTCATTGTCGCCTGCTTCGGTGGCTGCATGGTCTAAGTTTAACTATCATTTTAGACTAGACTGCTGTTGACAGGAAGATCTGGGTTTGAATCCCGATCGGTTGTACTGAGGCTTTTTTTCCTAAAAGTTTTACAATATCCCTCCGTACAAATGTAGGTACAATTCCAATAAATTAAACCTTTCCTCGTCCCTAGCTCATTAGCGTAATTAATGCTTATGCGCATAGCTGGAACAGATAGTAAAACGTGGCGCTAATATAGGCCTATATATTTTATATATAATATATACTATATATAATTATATATATACTCATCGTCAAATGATCGTATTGGAGGTATGAGACAAACTACCTTATCTGCCTCCAACCCTCTTGTGAGCATCCTTGAATGTGGTTACATTTCCTAAAAAAAACCTTCCTCACTCCTCATCCCTTATGTCATGCCGTTAATAAGCCTTGCGTTTTACGTAAAAATTAAAACAAAATTACAATGCCAGATGCGTTATCAACACCAAGAAAGGATGAACGTTCAGAACATATTCACTTTTAACACCAAGCCCTTTCATTTGGATTTAATGTTTTGTTTGCCCAAACTCTTTTAACTTTTTGCTCCTCACACAAAACTTTAGGTAGCAGCACGACGATCACAAACAAACATTTTACACTGTTCTAAATTCTAATTCTTGTCTGTGTCTAATTTAATCAGTAATTTTTACTCTCCTGGATTCGATCTAGGTGTGTACCTAAAGCCAGAGGCGTGCTTTAAACTTCCCCTTCCTACTTTTACCCTTCCACATTCCTTCTTTTATCTAATTACTCGTTCACTGACGTGTCAGCGTGAAGGTGGTGCCAATTCCGTCCAACAAAGAAAAAGTTCATATTTCCTTCAGAACATTGTACGAGAAAACTCCGCCGGTCTTACGTGCTCATATATATGGTTTTCAACAAATATAAGTAACCAGGGCTGTTTCTTTTAGATCCCGATTATCGATTTTAATTCCACAACCTTTACAATCTCAATTATTTTCAATGCAATAAACATACATAATAATTATGTTATTTATATAACATAAACTATGCAGCTAAAAAAACTCTAAAATGTGAGGATAGTAAAATAAATGCTTGAGCAAAACGACCATCCAGGTATCAGAAATTGTGATATTAATATACATTACTATTCTTGATTATTTTGGGATCAATAATAATTGAGAATATCTAAGTATCAAAGAATCGAGTCTGACATCCTTACTTTTAACCTATTTTATTAAAAAATAGCAGTATACCAATCATTTAATCTGATATACAACGAACAGGAACAACATGCTGTGCAATCCGCAACAGGTTTCCTTTAACGTCACAATACATGTTGGATATTCAAAGGACATACGTGACGTCATGTTAGTCTTTTCCAGTTAGATCAGTAGATATGAGATGTTTATTTTTTCTGTTATAGGGACAATGGACAGTGATTAGACTCGCGTGGTCTAAAAAGTAATGTCTATTGAAATAGCTCTGATAATTTAAATAAAAACTGTTACATGCCATCAAAATCATATTAAAGAGAAAATATATTAAGTGACCTAGCATGGCGGGGCGTGGAGTGTCGCCAGCGTAAGCAGAGCTAGTTGAAATGGTACTTTTGAACGGTTTTTATAGTTCAGTTAGACATACATTGAGCAGGTAACAACGTGAAAACGTTCCAATGTGAGGTGTGTAGAGTAGAGCCTATGCATGGTCGGTAAAATTGGGAGTAAGTGGGTGTAGGTATAGCTTTAACAAGCTCTGCTTACTCTTGAAACACCCCACGATGCGGTACTTGTACTTATTATTACTAGCGAATGTATCAGGAAACTATACCAACATATATTGTAACCCACACCACTTTTGACTTTTATGTCGCCTTGCGTGTAGTATTTTAAAGTTGATAAAAACAATTTTTAGACTAAATGAATTAGTAAAGACACCGAAATGTCACGAGACTTTTTTTTTTTACTAACTTTTACTCGGCACATTAAAATTACTATCAAAACATTAGGGGTGTGCGAGATCGACTTTTTTGGTTCGAGACGAGATCGGGAACGAGACTCAACCATCGAGACAAGATCAGGAAGGGGAATTTTAGAATCCCTTACTTCGAGACGAGAACGGGCATTAAAAATGTAAAACTAATTATTTCTAAATTTACTAATATTACTTACCTTAAAATACTAAAAATATTTAATTTGTTAAACTAATACATAGGCCCTAATAGAGTAAATTTAAACAAATATATATAAAGCTGAAAATTCAAGAGATTTTTTATATTTTGCTATAACTTAGGCTACTTAAATTATAAACATTTATGAAGCACATATTAAATATAAATTTACATCTAGAATAGGTTGACATACATATTTATATTTAAATAATAAAGGAAACATGAAAAGCAAGCTTAAAAGTAAATTAAATATGAAAAAATAAAGCAATTCCCGAAATTTTCTGGATTACAGAATATGTTTCCTGACAATTAGGTCGGGAACGAGAAATATTTTTTCCCGCGGGAATCCCGAAATTCGGGAATTCGAAATTCTACTGAGCTAGGCAACCAGAGTTTCAATTATAGGCTTGGTAACATTTTTTTGACGAAATCAAGGCTTACCCTTTCACAGACAGTTTAGTGGGTGTTGTATTTGTTTTAGAATTAAATTAGTTTTTAAATCGTGGCCTGACATAAAGAATAGGTATAGAAAATGCAATTAAAAAACCACATTAAAAAGTTTGTTTCGGACATTGTGTTTATTATCAAAGGCTTATGACGAACGGGATGCAAGATAGGCACACCTTGATTCTAGTGAGCTCCAAACTAGAAGTCTCAAGGGAAACGCACTGTTGGGGGTGCAGTCTAAATGTCAAGCTTATTTAATTGGGTTTGGTGATAAGGAGGCTGCGTTTAAAATACTGACTAGGTGTACCGAGATTGTTTATTCCTACACGGATTTAACTCTTCCTCAATGCGAATGAAGGTACATTTCTTATATATTCTACCTTCCTAATACCTTCTACATTGCCGAACGAGTAAATCGCATATTGAAAAGTTTTAGCGCAGTAGTTCTTGGCCGTGGCCATCCCCAAAAACAGTAAGGACCTCACAGTGTCACTACCAAGCCAAGGGTTTTTATGAACATCTTTTAAAATTCGCATAGTCTCTCAGGGAAACTTTTATTTTTAAAAGCAGGAATGAATTCTAGCTGTTCCTTTCTTATACAAGAAATAATAAATGTGGAAAATGGGGGGGGAAATAACCTTCCATTTCTTGAGCTCATGGGATTGCAGAGGGTGCTAAAATAATCAAAAAAAAACCTTGGGTTGTAGATTCAAAACTGTAGTATGAAGTTGATGGATGAATGCACTACAGAAAATAAGAAATGGGATTGCAGAGGGTGCTAAAATAATCAAGAAAAAACCTTGGGTTGTAGACTCAAAACTGTAGTATGAAGTTGATGGATGAATGCACTACAGAAAATAAGAACTTTTTTTTTAAAGATTAAACACAAAAATTAATGATTGTGAAAACTTTCGTCAGGCTGAAAAATGAAAGAAGACGACAGTGGGAAGTTTTTTTTTCACTGTTGAACACTTCACATTTTGGTAAAGTATTTCGTTTTATTTCAAAGATAATAAAGTATTAGCTTCCCGACATTTATTTAAATTAAAATAGATTAATTTTTAAATAGTTGTTGCATGGGCTATTTGTATATTTATAATAATTAGTTATGGGGAAAGAAGGTATAATTTAGAGTAAATACACCCATAATTTATGGGAGTAGAGATTGGGACACAATTTAGTATAAACCACTTTCAGAACACCCAGCCAGGATTCAAACCATGACCCTCACGTCACTGAAAAACGATAAGCAACTTACGCCTTTTTATGAATGTCCACAATTGTGTTAAAAAAAAATTGGGTGATTTGTCGTACGTTAAAATAATAGTAGCTGAGTAAAAGAACAAACTAATAAAAGATTGATACAATATTTAAGGCAGTGCTTAGGGTTTATTCTATGTTCCTCCAACCTTATCTCAGCTTTTCCAACCACTTTGAAAGATGGACTACAAATATTAAATACTTCATGTCCACACCGTTGCTCGAGTGGTCTAGCGACGTTGGACTCACATTGTACTTTGTCACCTATAATGGGGGTGTTCGAGGTTGAATCTCAACTTGGTAGGTACACTAAGGGTTAGAACAACATTGACACCACTCAGGTTATTTGATTACATAAATTCAGGTTTAAAACTAATCTATTTGCAAATAAAAGTATCAAATTATTTTAAGAGGGTGTTCTAATTTTCGCACTACTTGATGTGCAGCAAGTCATAAAAATACACCAGTGGAACTAATTAATTTATAGTTTGTTCCATATTTAGGTGTATTGCTTTTAGTACAGTCTGTTTTATATAGGAATACAATTTTATAACATTTAAAAAATAAACTAAAACAGTTTTATTTTATAAATGCCAAGTCATATAATCTGAAGTTTTCATCTTTGATAGATATTATCAATACTTATAGAATAACACTTTTAATCTAATCAAAATTTATCAATATTGACTGCAAAATGATATTATGATTTCTAAAATCTTTTTCAACCAGAATCAGACTATTGTTGCGCTTTTCACTACAGCATAGAAGTAGTAGTGCATAAGAATAAAATAATATACAGTTATTTATTTAACTTTATCTTGTTTAGGTGTTAAGTTAATTGTCGCAAATCATATTTAATTAAAAAAAGTAAAAGTAAATTGTGTTCTTGAAATTGAGAATTGATTAAAAATAGTTGTAAAAAGTAATACTTATAATTTTAGGTGATAGTTAAACTACATTAATTATTACCTGATCTAAACTAAAAAAGTAAAAGAAAATCTCAGATATAATACAGGCTCTTTTGTATGTTTCCTGCTTTCAAGGTTTTGTATTATAAATAGGTCATTGCGCGGCAGGGGCGGATTCACCGGGACGGGGGAGGAGCGGGGTAGTTCCACCCCTTACCCCTCAAATGGTAACAATTGGAATTCAGGTGAAATAAACACATCTGAGAGGATAAACGGAAAAGGTGGCATGTAGAGCCAGGTGAACGAACAAGAATTTTTATTATAGCAGGAAAATTAAAATGAGGTATTGAAAAGATTGTTAAGGTAAACTGGTAGTGTCATAAAAACATGGCTGAGGACAACTATGATTGAAAGGAGATTTGTTGGCTCGGCTCTTCTGCAGGTCCACAATTATCACAGAATTGTCATGCAACCTACATTTAAGAAATATCATAAAAATGTTATGATCAATAACGAAATGATTTAGCTATTCATTTTTCCATTCATTTCTCCAGGAATTTCATGTTTCTTGTTTCTTGACAATTTTGAGGATTATGTTTAAAAATCCTAAACTGAGGGTGTATTACATACCCCCCAGAGCCCCTGGTGAGATTTCACCCCCCTCCAAAGAAAATCCCCTTGAATCCACCTCTGTTGCGTGGAGACTATTAGGAGTGTTAAATCACTCTTTACTTTTTAGGAGGCTGCAAAATGAATCTTCAGCATGTTTTATCACTCTTAAGGAGGCTGCACAACGACTCTCCAGCATGTTGTATCACTCTTAAGAAGGCTGCACAACGACTCTCCAGGATGCTGTATCATTCTTAACAAGGCTGCACAACGACTCTCCAGACTGTTAAGGTATGTTTAAAGTTGTAAATGAAAATATAAATGATATAAGAAGAGTGAAAATTGTGTGATGTGAGATGTAACCACGTTCTTGTTCTACCACTATAGTGACGTTTAAAAAAAAAGCGCTAATATAACGAATGGTAATAAGTCTTAAGGCTTGGTCAATGGCGTGTAATCACATAGCAAGCAAGCAAACAATACAATGCTCTACCGAGGATTACTCTCTAGCTTTCAGGTCACGTGACCGCCCACTCAACCACTCTCCAGTTAATGTCTCGAGCACGCGACGTGCACGCGCAGTCCCCTCAATGACGGGAAGTGTTATAACCACTACACAAGTTTAGGATAATAGAACCTGTTTTGTCAGGGTTTAGGTCTAGCGAATAGACTTATTAATGCTAGACTACGCATTACACTAGCCATTGTCCCTGCACTGGACGTGAAAACATTTATCTGTGGTACCATTTGACCAACTGCAACTGCGCAGACATGTTAGTACTGAACAGTGAATGAATTGTCTCTGTTTTTGTGCCAGACATAGCTATTAACGTCCTATGATTGCTACTCATTTGACTCGCTGAGGCTGCACAGACTTGTTAATGATGAACAGACTAAGAGTTGCTTCGCTTTTTGCGCCAGACGTGACTTAAAAGTAATAAATTTATATTATCATTACTTGATCGCTATGTGAGACTTAGACATATCAATCAATGTAAGGAACAACTTGCTCTAGTCCATACTAGAAGAGACACTTTATCTGACCAGAGGTGGAGCTGGGCATATACTTTCATGCACTTTCTTCAAAATAGGGTTATTTTCCATTAAAAATGGGCGCTCCATTTATTTCAATGGTATATATTTAATGTAATTATTTTTATGAACCAACCTCGACCCACTTCGCTAGTCGCATTATATAAGATGTCACTATAGTAAGACTAAACTGCCGAAGATGGGCTATCAGGGCTTGAATCCTGGTCGGGTGTACTGAATCCTTCATCGTTCCCCGTTCTCTGTCCACGTAAATGCGGGTAGATTAGCGTGTTTTTTTTAAATATATTTATGCGTGTAAAACCTAAACTGGTTGTTAGACATGGTGAAAAAATTATTAACTGATTTGATGAAATCATGACTTACAAACTAAATTAAATATAGCGTAGACAAAATACCTAGTCCTCCATCTGTTATTAATCACTGTGGAAGAGGAAGCTCCATGTTCCTCGATGATACATTCATTGGCCGTGCTGGGAGGAGAACCCGATACCCACTGAAAGAAGGTGTCAGACAAACGTTCCAAATCTAATCTGTATAATGATTTCAATCTTGAGCAGCCCATAATGTCCATAAGGGAAGAGTTAGTCATATTGAATGTGTGAGTATTGTTTAGAGAGCATCCTCCCACAGTTCATATCATCCCCCTTAAATCTCTAGGGGGTTAAAGACGATAGGGAAGGAGTGGGGGTGACGGGGCAATTCCCCTGCCACCGACTACAGCGTCGCTCCTGCAAGCTTGAGGCATCCCTTAGCGTCGCGGTGGAATTAGCAAGAACTGAACAGAGCGAGGGAAATATTATCATTGCCATGATAGCGATCATAGATGGCCAACTACTCTAGGGGTGTATTTATAATTATTTACTTTCCATTCTCTTTCCCTGATGCGCTTCTTTAAAATCACCTCGCTCTATGCTCTTAGAATATTTATTTTGTATGTATATTTGAATAATTTTTATTTATTAACTTAACTACAGTTCGATTTTCATAGGAATAATCTTATCTGATAGTTAGAAAAGTTACTAGATCTATTTTTACTTACTCATACATTAAGTCATTTGATTTGCAGCTGTCACTTTTGATGGATAATATAAATACCTATAAAATAGATCTAATAATACGGTATAGTTAAATGTTATCAATATTGCCCGAAAAAAACTGTTTAGTTAATTATTTAAAAGGCTCTTACTACTATTCAATATAACAAATACAAGCTGCAAATAAACACCCAACAAATTGCTCAGATCTATCTACAAAAGTGGTCGATTAGTCTAAAGACATAATTATACTAACATTTCATTTGGCTGTCGGTGATCGATAGGTCTAGGTTAGCATCTCGACGTTGTGCACTAGATAAGATTATTACAATGATTTTAAATACTTTTTTCACGTTAATGCATAATAATGACTAATAATATCCCCTTCATATACTATCCTTTGGACAAAGTCGTAATAACTCTTGTGCTAAATGTACAAACTGCGTTATAGTCCGAACGGATATTAAGACACGGGGACAAATAAAATCGCACAAACTATCAATAAAAAGCTCGATAAACGGAATATTTTACTTTCTCTTTAAATTGTGAAGTAAATCGTACACATTTTATTTATTTTAGGACCATTTACGTGAAAAAATAATGTAATCAAACGCCCTGTTTATCTTTGTTTCTACGAAAAAGTGATAGGCCTACGTATAGTAAAAAAAATCTTTTTGTGTCGTTTTCAAGAACTCATTATTTCGTAGTAAATATTATATTTGCAACTAAACAACCTCATCTATTCCCTCTAAACGAAGTTATGCTTCACCACTGACTATAACTCAATCATTAAGTTTTCACTTCTCAAATCCTGGGCTCTATAAATTTCTAACATATGATCCAGGCACTGGTGTGAAATGGTTGATGAAAAAAAATATATTCGTCCCTTGTCTCGTGCAAATAAAAGCAGTATTTTACCCCCATATATGATTTCCTACCACCCCCCCACCCCCCACTGTGCCACAAGGGATGGCCGCATGTAACCACCACGTATGCACGGTGGAGGAAAAGGGTGTGTTTAACGGAGGTAGGGGGGGGGCATGTTGGGGTCACACTGTTGCTCACCAACCAATAAAAAAGTGAGTTACGTGAGAACCAGACGAATACACAAAGAGATGTAATGAATGGGTTTTTTTCTCACGACCTTGTCTCGATGACACTTTCTTGAGTCCTCCTGGGTTCAAATACCTTTGGGACTTAAAGAGTTTCGATGTGGGTGACTTGTGACTCTCACTAAGGGGGTGGTTGAATAATGTGAGAACAGTGGACAAGGGAACATCCCACATACATTTTGTTTGATGATATTACTTTAATAGAGAGTGAACATATTGAGAAGACGACGTGATCTATGTTTAGCTTCCATACTAAGATAATTCGGTACAAGTGACGTCATATTTGGTTAAAATAAATTATGATAGACCTATATGTTTGAAGGTTTATACAAGAAAAAAGCATTACAAAGTTAATAACATTCAAGAATAGATCAAACATCAATATTTTAAAACATTTAGAAAAATAAATGTTGTAAATATTTTCTGAAATCAATTCGTATATTCAATATCCTCATTTTACTTAAAACAAATTAATTTATTTTAAATCAAGACTCAATAATGACTTTAACAATCACCGGTCGGGGCGTGGACAGTGGCGTCAATCTCGTTTAATTTGATTTTCCAGTGGTGAGGTGATTTGAGCTCGAATCCCCTGTGGATGTATCGATGTTTACCTAAAAACTTCCTATTCTTACTTCACGCAAACGCAGGCACACTTATTCTAAATCCTACCTTCACCATCTTCATATAATCAGTGCAGGTATGCGGATAGACCGGGTGGGTAGTAAGAAGTGGAGCAGTGGACGGGTGTAGCAAGTTAGTAGATTAGTTGAGATAAAGTGCACCTGCATTGTGAAGAGAGGGTGTGAAAACCACATTGAAATCACCCCAGTGCAACCAGTCAAGAAATTATAAATAGTGTAATTTATTTCAAGACTGTGTTAGTTATATACCAAACTACTTTGGAAATGTAAGTATTCAATACTGCATCGGTAAAAAAAAAAATCAATTGACACATTAAAGAATGTACTTTAAATCCTGTGTTAAATAGTAATAATTTAAAGATGATAGCTTAGTGAAAATTACTTGTATGGAAAAAATTGACTGACAGCCGTATTTTAGCTAAACATATCTAAAGAACGAATGATCGAAACTAAATAGTAATGATTTTTAAGGTGGGGATTTAGGGGACGAGAAAAAGGTAAGTGTTATCGCAGTTTTTATAGCAAAACTTTTATTGGCCGCAATAAATAAAATATTGCTCCAATAGAAACATAAAGTTTAATTTTCTTCACATGGTGATATCAACAGTTCTTTAATATATATATAATGAGCATAGCACCAGGCATTAGATGACAAACTTATTAAATTACAAGTAAAAATTGTCATTAAATTCCATGCCACCCTTGACAAATATTCAACAACTGTTGAGGTCACCATGTGAAGAAAACTGAACTTTATGTTTTTATTGGAGGAATATTTGATTTCATTTGACCAAAAAAAGTTTTAATGTAAAAAAGGTCAAAACACTTACCTTTTATTGCGTCCCCATCTCAAGTAAACTTTTTTTTAAGGAAGTGGTTGTTGACTAAATTTTTAGGTGATGAGCTTTCAAATTTTGTGCTAAAACTCGTAGGTAAAATCTAAAGCCTGTATAAGATACGGTAGGCTACATGGGCTACAGTTCTGACTCGCTCATAGTATCTTCAATTATGACGGGCGAAGCTGTTATCAAACCAAGTAAATCAACAACTAGTGATTTCATTGTTTCTTCCTTTTGGAATTTATTAAAACACATCTACTTACAATAAATATTAATTAGTAGTCATTTCGCTACTATTAATTATGTCAACTTATACATTTCCTTGAATTATGAAAACTTTAACTTCTAAATAAAAATATTTAAATTTTGTTCCTGTTACTATTGTAAAAATATTTTCAAATTAAAATACATTCATCGATATTAAAAATTATTTTTCAAACTTTATTTGATATTCCGAATATTTATATTAATAACACAAACGAATCGTATTAGGGGTAGTAATATATTTTTTACACATAAGAATAATGAAATGCATGTAAGAGATTCAAAATAAATCATGTTGTAAATACTATATAAAACAAATTGAATCTACAGTTCATCTTATGTGGATTAAATATAAAATCAAAACAAAATTGTTAGGGCTACAAGACAAAAAATAAGCGGTGTTAATATCTGTATTCAGCTAGTTTTATGATTGAGGCTAAACTTGAATAAAACTTTGGTAGTAAATAAAGTATTTCAATTTATATTCGAAGCTTTTACTATTTTGATCCTGCCATTAAATTACTTTCGCCAGTGTTGAATTTTTATTCCACCAGGTCTTATTACCTGCTTGAGATATACGCATGTATATATTAAGTACGCTAATGTGGTAGAGATGAGTAAGGCAGAACTTTGAGGAAATGTGGCCACATTTGCGTGGAGACGAAGTGGAAAGTCATTTAAAGGAAAAAACTTCTCACTATATTTGGCAGGAACTCGAACCTTGACCTTTCCATCACCGGCAAACTAGACCAAATGAGTTTGACATTATTGATGATATTCATTGTTTTGATGTAGGCTCGGGGGCAGTCTATTCCTCGCAGACAATATTTGAATTGGAACGTTACGAAATTCCGCCCAGATGGTCGTAATGTTGGCTAACAATATCCAAGTCGAGCCACTTCCCCGCTTTTCCCGCCGCCACCCTTCGGCCTGTTAGCGCAACCGTGCACGTGTCACAACAATCATTGTACTTTGCGCACGCGCAGATGGTCCACGAGCCAAGTGTGAGCATAGGGGGGGATGCTCTTCCTAAGAATGCAGTTTAACAATATACACTTGAGCTAAAATAAAAACAGTCCAACACTTTATCTCAGTCGGCAGCGCGTCTCTCTACTGAGCGAAGGGCTCCTGGCTCAATTCCCGGTATGGCCGAAACATGGATTATTAGTTAAATTAGGACGTCCGCATTCACAGCTATAATTAATGAACGAGGGGCCCGCTTCGGTGGCCGGATGGTCTACCACGCTACTCTTTCAGTAGACTATACTGCCAATGACACGGAGATCGAGGTTCAAATCTCGGTTGGGTGTACTGAGGGTTTTCCAAAATTGTTTTCCATTCTCCCTCCACGAAAATGTGGTTAGAATTCCTATAAATATAACCTTCCTAATCATTGAAACCATTAGCGTAATTATAATTGTATAACCCGAATGGGTAGTAAGACCTGGTGCTTAAAAAAAGGAGGGTCTGTCTTAGAACTAAGCTAGTTTTTAAGCAATGTAACAATGATTTAATCAATCATTTCTGAAAGTGAACGTTAAACATCCCAAATTATTATTGTTATAAAAATATCAGTGGGAATATTATACTAGATAATAAGTTAATATAGTTTGACTTTACAGTGATGGGAAGGTCGGTAATCGAATCCCGGCCAAGTGTGCTGATGGTGGTATTTCCTAAATGGTTTTATACTCTTCCTCCACAAAAATGGGTATACATTTCCTCTAAAATTCTAGCTTCCTCCACTCTCTCCTATTAGTGTTAAAATATGGTGATATCCTGGAAGAAAATTAGCGAGATAAAAAAAATTAAACAAATAAAAAAAAAATTCAAGTATTTTACTATCGAGCCCCCGTCTCAACAAGTCAGTAGCATGCGTGCTATCCACTTTCTTAGCCCTACTGGTCACAATACAAGTACAATTTTCATAGGAAGAGATTTGTCTCATCATCATTATCATAATTAGGTCATCAATCTTGCGCTAGGCTTGTTACAGCTCTTCACTTTTACCAATGCTGGGCCCAATTTTTTACATATTTGTACCATCTTGTGCCAGTATTGTCCGCTATCTTGTTCATGTAGGTATTCCAGTCTTGGTCTTACTCTTGAATTTATCCCTTCTACATCTTATTCTATAACTATCTTCTTCTATAACTATCTTCGTCAAACTATCATTTCTCAGTGTATGGCCCACCATGCTAACGCTTCTTTGCTTTGTATATTTATAAAGCTGTCTTTCTTCATTCGATTTATCTGAAAGCTATACTAGTTACTAGATCTCCTTTAAGGTGGGGGGAATGTAGGTAACGCAAGAAAAGGGCAGTGTTTTTGCAGTTTTTATATCAAAACATTTTTTGTTCAAGAATAAATCAAATATTGCTTCAGTACAAACACATAGTTTAATTTTATTCACATGGTACGTCAACATTTCTTGAATGTCAAGGATGTCCTGGAATTTAATGACAACATTTTATCCTAATTTAGAAAGTTTGTCATCTAATGCCACCATGCTCATGAGTCATGACAGATATTCAACAATTATTGATGTCACTATGTGAAGAAAATTAAGCTCTTTGTTTATATTGAAATAATATTTTATTTATTTTGGACAAAAATAATGTTTTGCTATAAAATTGAAAAAAAACACTGGCCTTTTCTTGCGTCCCCTACATCCCCACCTTAATGTATTCATACGTCATGTGATAAAATCTGCAATGGTTACATTAGATATATATTTTTAATACCTATAAAATTACACTAATAAAATATTAAAATGTTATACATTTTGGCTGCAAAATATTTGTTTGTATTTGTTAAAAGGCCCTTCGTATGAAAATGGGATTGAAGTTCTGGAATTGTCTTGTGTAGTCAGAGTAAGCCTGCCTGTGTTAGCACGAGCTAGAAAGAGGGTGGTCGGGTGGTAGTGGGTGGGGGAAAACATCAACACGACTCTTGGAACAGTCTGTTGTTATTCCACTCGTATAGAAGTGACTGGCAGCCACTTCGCGCTTGTCTGCCGGCTGCACGGAGCAACCCTTGCAATAATAATAACTTCACACAACTGGTCACAATCTCGCTAGGGGGTGTGACATGGACTTGTATCTGCGTTAGAGATACTACAGCTTCATATTACTACACTTTTTTTTGGAAGATTAATTATAATTATTACTATTGAATTAAATTTAGTTTAAAATTTACACCTGGAATTGAACCCAGAACCTTTGTCTTACTGTGCCAATTATCTTCCACTGAGAGAAACAGGAATCGTCTCATGCTCAGAGTTATGCTTCACCACTAGTTGAAGACAGTATATGTGTTTGTTATTAATAAAATATAATAAGGTGTAAAAAACCTCAAGACTTCAAATCGTCTTCTAAAAAAATATCAGCTTCAACTTCGCTTTGAAAAACGAAAAAAAATCCAGTTTTAGCTATTGTAAAGTGTCGCAAATAAACATAAATACACCAAAAATACTGAGCTTATATACAATTTTGAAATTTTATGTACTCCTCGTTTACCCTGAAAGTTAGCAAGTCTGCCTTAAATGGTTCCACTATGTCTTGGCTCATAAGAATAGTCTGCAGTTTATTATTGTGCGATTAGGCCTAATGCTATATAAATAAGCACAATATTATAGCAATTAACAAAAAATATTCTAATTTGAATTCAGCTTCGAGAAAAGTTCATATAATTTGATTTACGTTCACTTACATGGTGTGTAGATTAAGTTATGAATTGAAAAAGTTGATTTCGTACATCCCTAAAAGATAATAATTATAACTTTACATAAAATAAAAGACATATTATCAAAAACACCCCGCCCCCTCCAAAAACCCCACCCAATTATATTATAGTGAATAATATAGTTACATATTCAGCTAAAATATTGTATACAAATCTTTTGCCGTCAGGTCCAACATTTAAACCAGAAACACAATCATTCAGACTCCCCTTCAGCAAAATCAAAATATATATCCGTACCCCATTTATTTAGCACCTCATCTTACCGCCCATTCGGGTTACACGCTTATGTACTACTTACAAGGGATTAGGAATGCTATATTTAGAGGAAGTGTACCCATATTTGCGTGAAGGTAAAGTGGAAAACCGTTCTGGAAAAACACCCTCACTACACCTAAAGAGACTCGAACCTCGATTTTCTGTCATCAGAAGTCTAGTCTACTGCAATAGTAGCGTGCTAGACCACGTGGCCACCGAAGCGGGCTCTCCCAATTTAATTTACAGCTTCATATTATTTATTTTATTTTGCACTGCTTGTTTACACTAATGGGGTATTTGATTAAAGGGAGAGTGGGAAGTGATTTGGGTAAGAATACCTCAACACACCGGGGCCTACGAGAGCTAACGGGCCTGCATGCTCTACCCCCACCACTGAGCTGACGTCATGGTAGCGGTCCTTCCCGGCGCTTGGATTTCATAGCGTTTAGTGCATTCTGCTGCGTTGTTTGGACGTGCTAAACATTATATTACATAATAGTTTTGTGTTTTGTTCGATTGTTAGGGACTGTTTATAATGTGACTATTGTTGTATGCTTTTGTGTTAGTATAAATTATTAAATTTTACTTTTACGGTATAATATAATTATTCTACAACGCGTTATAAGAGACAGGCCTTATAGATGATGTGTGCCCGGATTTTAATCACATTATGACTCTAAGAAGAGTGATGTCTTAAAATCTGTATTCAAGTTTCCTACAGACGTATTTTTGAAAGATAAATGGACTCGTGCCATTCATAGAGATAAGTTCGTCCCCACAAATATGTCTGTGGTTTGTGAATAACATTTTACTGATTGTAAAATAATTAGGGAAGATAAAGTAACACGGCCAGACGGAACAGTATTAACGTGATAAAAGAGAGAGGCCTAAATTAATAGATGGATCATTTTCTACAATATCCAAAAACCACCCAGCATATCTATCAAAAGTTTTACCAAAAAAGAGAAAAACACCAGATGAAAACCAAAGGTAAATTAAAACTATTTAAAAAAATAAAGAAGAACTTGCCTCCAAAAATAAAAATAAAAATGTCTTTGATTTCAAATCAAATTTTTCTAAGCACTACAAGCAAGAGTTAGGATATACATTCATTAATGATGAAGATAAAATAGCCTTTGTTAAAATAAATATCACAGAAAGTTCACCTTCAATTTTTCTATGTGTAAGTGTAAATCAAAGTTTAGCTAGTACGATTCATGTTAAAGGTGTAGACATTATTAGATTGTTAGGCCATCAACATGAACAATCCTGTAACTTTTGGTCAACATTTAGAACCAACCATTCTTGAAACAGAAAACAAGGTGGCGATGAAATGGCTGGAGAGTTTTATTTAACAACGTTAACGTTCAGCTGTTAATGTAAGTGTTAAAACTATTCAAGTGTTTACATCAAGCACACTTATAGGAAGAAATGTTTTTGGCAAAAAAATCACAAAAAGATTTTTATACGGACTCGAAATGCAATTGGGAAGAGAATTTTGTGGGTTGACCACTAAAAACTGCACTAAGTGTGAACAACCATTATCTAGTTTTAGTTAAAAAAAGAACCTAATTGAAATATTCTGTAATATATTAATAATTAATAACTATACAAAAATTCTGAAAGACAGACTACAATATAAAAAAAGCGAAAAACGTAAATTAAAGAAGCTTTCTTGTTAACAAAATCAAGTAAATTTGTGTGTATCTCAAACTTTGTAAAACATGTAGCAAGTATTATGTTGATGCTCAGTCATGTTTTTAGTTTTTTAAATACATTTAACATTTGAAAACATGCTAACTATATTTCCCAATAAATTAGGAGCAAGTATTATATTCTAGCTTAGAATTAAGATCACAGTTATTTTTTCAAATTCAGTAAAAATGTAAATTACATATATCGTTCGTCAATAATTTGTACTTAACATTAATAACTTTACTAGCACACAATTGATTCAAGTAATTGGATTCGAATAATATATTTGACCTAAGAAATTAAGAGGGGAGTAATGATTGTGGTTGACAAAATAAAATCAATCCAGTTGTGAAAAAACGTATAAAGCTTATAAAGCTTCAAGAAAACACGATTTGATGGAATAGTATATAGGAACGCACGCTAGTTACAGCTGTAGTAGAACTGCTCTCGTGACGTCACCGCAAAAGCATGCAGGCCCGTTAGCTTTCGTAGGCCCCGAACACACCCAACCGAGATTCAAGCACTAATCTCTTGCCACCGGCAAACCAGACCGTGTGCCCGATGGTGCAGACTAGATTTTTTAAAATCATTATTACGTCTAACAAAAGGGATAGTAATTGGTATGAATGGGAGCATGAGCTAAGATCCGTGTTTTTATGGTTTTCTAGACAAAATAAGTTTAAAAAATAACTGTTCCAATAAATATTTTAATTATCTACACATGACAGATTTTCTTGAGTATATGTCATGAACATAGCTGCGCCATAACAGAAAGTATATCTGTGATCTAGTGGTTAGAGTTCCTAGCTCTGATCCTAAGGTCCTAAGTTTTATCACCGGTACTTAAAAAATTTGTCTGTGAAGAAGTAGTTCTGGGACGGGGTTAAACTCAGCCTCGTGAGGATAAATGAGGAGCTACTTGAATAAATAAGTAGCAGTTCCGGTTCAGAAAACTGTTATTGATGGTAAGAGGGTTCGTTGTGCTGACCACATGAAACCCTCTATGTGCCAATGTTGGTAATATCATTGCTAAGGAAAGCGGCCACTCGGTTGGTATAGCTCGCTCACGGGCTTACACTATGGAGAATTTTTACGTCTAACAAAAGGGTTAGTATTTATTAACATAAAGGATACAAATGTGGGGGGTTTCTTAGAGGAATTGAACATGTATTAGCGTGGAGGTAAGATGGAATTTACGTCTAACAAAAGGGTTAGTATGTATTAACCTAAAGGATACAAACGTGGGGGGTTTCTTAGAGGAATTGAACATATATTAGCGTGGAGGTAAGATGGAAAAAATACAATGGTAGTTACACATGTAAAATCACCCTTCTAACCCCAACCGAGATTCGAACATCGTCATTCCCATCATTGGCAATTCAACCAGGACCACCCAATGGATTAAGAGTGTTGGGCCACTGACATTTTGGGGATCCCCTTTAATCCAGTCATATCTGTAAGCGAGAAAGCATCACTCGCTCTCAGGACACATGGTCTAAAATATAATCGTCTGTGCTGTTTTTTGGAAGTAGACCTATTCCTTTTTGTTTGTTCATTTTACCCTTCACTTACAACCACCCTTTGTCATGTCACTGAGAAAGAGGTAAAAGAAAACAGTGACATTTTTTAATATATCAAGGTCACTCACTACTAGTTCTCAAATATCTTAACATTTTCTGTTGGGAGCCGATGAAAAAATTACTCAATTTTTTAGAGGAAGGCTAATTGTATACCCTTATTTCATCAAGCCTAGTGTCTTAGCTCTGTAGATACATAAAATTCGTTGAAAATGAGCCAATGTCACATTTTTACACATTTTGTTTTTACTAACAAAGGTCAAACTAAAAAGTTGTTAAGGAAAAATAACCTTTTTTGAATATCTCGACGCTATTTTGGCGTGAACCATATTTGTAAATAACGCACCATAAAATTAAATGTTGCCTTAGATATGAACGTCTGGGCAGCCATTTCTTGCTTACCAAGGCAATCCCCTTAGCCCAAAATAATAATTTTAATTTGTTTACTTAATCTATTAGGACATTAGGAACTCAAAATATCTTTGCCACACCTTCAAAAGTACGCCAACAATCGCTACCTTGAGCTAGTTCTATCCAGTCAACCTCACTACACCCTATCTCTTCCCGGTTCATTCCAATGGTATCCTCCTATCTGCGTCTAGGTCTTTTCAATAGTCTCTTCTCATTGGTTTTGCCAGTCAATACCCTCTACACGGTTGTTCTAGATGGTCCCATTCACGCTGCATATCTTAGGCCTACCCACTGAAATCTACGAGATTTGACTATCCTAACAATGTCTTGTGATGAGTACAGGATTTGTAACTAAATGTAACCTCCTCCACTCCCTAGTAGCCTCATCCCATTTTGGACTTTATTAACTTTTATTTACATAATTTGAACTAATATCCGTAAAAAGAAAAAAATAGTTTTATTTCAATACTAAGCTTCACTATTAATATCTTTACCATGCAAATTGCCTTTAAGAAATTGAGTCTGAAAAAATTAATAAAAAAATCCTTTTATGGACATGATATGATTGCGGCAGGACTTGCTGCTTTAAGAGAGTAATGTTTTGGCAGAGTGGTGCCGGCTTTCGCCCCCCCTCCTTCCGATCCCCCTCTTTCCGGGAAATACGGGAGACAATGGTAAAATGCCACATTAGCCCCCCGCTCCCGGGCGACATTGAATCCAGCGAACATGGTACCTCAGTCCCAATGCGAGCGTTGATTTGTTTTAAATAAGCCACTTGTAAACTAGTGACAAATTATGTCTAAAAAACAATTCATCTCTCGAGCATTTTGTGTACTTGTATGTATACTATGTTCTCGGATTGTGACTAGTTTCTTTAAGATAGCCGCAATTTATCTACATTTTACAGACCACATGTTTGCCGGTGGTTAACCCTGGTAACGTCTTTAAGATCTAGTCAAAGTCCAAGGTTCGATTCTATAATAGGCTTGTATTGGATATGTTGCTTAAAAGGTACCCGAATCAGTTGTCTCACGGTCCAAAGCATCAACTCCACAAAATAGTGGATTACCGATTACTGTGAGATCGGGGATTTAGTTCGGAGACACTGAGGATGGTTTTTACAAAATGTTTTACCAATCTCCCTCATCGAAAATGAGGGTATATTTTCTCTAAATTAGCCCTATTCCATTGGTGTAGATACACGGATACCCCAAACGGCATGAACGTGGTGCAAAAAAGTGTTGTCAATTGCCAGTTTTATTTTAATATATATATATACATACGTTTCTATTTTCACCATTTGCATGATGTGAACAGTGCCACTTTCAGCGCCCAAATATTGCTTTGTATTATTAAAACTATTTATATATCTTACAAACTTAGTCATAGCTTATTCGAAATATGTTTTATTTATTCTTTTGAACCTATATTCCACAACATACACAGATCTGAAAAAATAATTATCCAAGAACATTTTTATTATTTAAAAGTGATTTTGACTTTGAATTGGGGTTAGCCCCCGAAAGAATACAAATATTATTGTAGGATAGCCAACATTAAGAAACGTTCACTATGATAAGTTTCTAGCTGTTGAATTCGACGCTCTTTGTCAAAAATGAGAGTTGTTTAGCACATACCATAACGTTGAGTACCTTAGAATATTATCATTTATTTATTTGCGGTATTTAACGTGCGCTTTCTGAACAGACTATTGGACATTGGAATTACTATGATCAAGAGCGAAAGGGCCTACAAATTTTGCTGGAAAAGTATTTTCACATAACTTCCAGGGTTATCTTACATGCCACAATTAACATGGAACCAACTTCTTTATTTCCTCTCCGAAGAAAGCTGTGCTCCGGATGTTAGTTAGTCCCTAAAAAAAATACGTCGACCCCGGTTGAGTTTTTAACCCGGGAACATCAGGTCCTGAGGCGAGATCTTTACCCCAACACCACTGAGGTAAACTACACTAGAATAGATATAGTAATTTCTTTAAACTTCAAGAAAAAAATTATACACTCGGATTTCCATAGTAAGGATCTGGAATCTAGAAAAATCACTAGACCAACCTTTGCGTATTCATAGTTCAATTAATGTGATCTGCAGCTATCCCTTTTTATAGATATTATCAATACCTATAAAATAACACTAATTTTTTATTTATTTTTTATTTTGGCCTTAAAAAGTTTGTGTAAAAGACCCATAAATTTAAAATTGGACTGTGCAACAGGCTGATGGGCCATATAAGATTCGTCAGTCTAAGCCGTTGTTCTTGAAGTTACGAAGCTATGCACGAAGTTTGTTTGAAATTAATTTTTGTTCATTTATATTCACTCTTTCCTTATCCTCTATACGTAAAAGACACCTCCTAATTCTGTCCCGGCAATCTAAAGTCACAGCGTATCCGGAAGGTGAACGTTCAACTTCAGACAGAATAAGAAGAGATAAAAGAAAACAGCATCTTTTATTTTCCACCTTCATTCCCTCCCGCCACCACATTACACCCGCCTCTTTCTTTCTTTCTTTTTCTCCAGGCAAGACCCCTCTCTTCTTGTTTCCGATCCTTTGTTTTGAGTCGCTTCCCAAATCGCTTCCCTTGATTACATTGCCTAGCTCTGTACACTCACACACAAAACTTATTTTAACGTTATATGGAATACAGTACGAGAGTTTTCCCACATATTATGTCACATATGACATATTTTGATTAGTAAACTTGTTTCAGTAACTGTATTTTTGTTACTCATGATCTCATTTGTATGCTCTAAGGATACGGGCGGAGAAAAATAATTTTTAAAGTATCTAATTTACAATAATTCACATTGGAAACAGAAAGACCTTGTATTCAATTGATATTTTTTCTTAATTTTTTGAATTAAAGTTATACAAATTTTGGGTAGCCAATAATCTTTGTAAGTCCATCAGATTTGATTAAATTAATAGATGAAGCATTTAAAAAAATTTATTTGAGTGTTTTTTTAACATTGGTTAGTCCTTTAAGATAAATAATAATATTTATACGTGAAGTTGTGTTTAGAAAAATATTACTTATAAGTTAATCTATCTCTAAAAAAAACCAAGTCCTCCTGCCGTAGATTCATCACAGTCCTGGAAGAAACTTCAAATTCACGAATAATACACCTTTTAGTCCTGCCGGAATTTGAACCCAAGAGCACCAATACTGAACGTGCATAAAGAGTCGGGCAAATAATAATAATAATATTTCTAGAATCACAGTGTGTATATATATTTTAATACTTTCAAACTAATCTAACCATATATATATATCTAATATAAATAACTAATCTAACCATATATATCTAATATATAATCTAATATACATAACTAATCTAACCATATATATATAAATATATATATATAAGGTTATATTAGTTTGAAAGTATTAAAATTCTAGACTGTACTATCTACAAGGAAATTTTTGTTAATAACACTGACGTAAACTAAACATATAATTTCTTATATCATTATATTTAGTAATACTTATAACACGGTTTTGGAACAATGTTTCCCTAACCATTACATATTTTTCCCACCACGTTTATAATACTCTGCGGGATGTACTGTACGTATTTTCATAATGTTAGTGGGCTAGGTATGAGTAATATAGAGTTCTGATTAAATGTGCCCGCGTTCACATAGAGGGTGCGTGTACAATAATTCAGAAAGTTGATCAAGCTAGACTTCAAATCCTTTATATCATAGATGATCTCTTATTTAACTCCCCAGTCAGAAAAACTTTTAAAAAAAGTTGTAATATCTAATATTAAAAAAGCGCTTAAACGCTCCTAAGTCCTATTTCTTAGCTCAACGGGCAGCGAGTTTGTCTACTGATCTATGATTCCCAGGAGCAATTCTGAGTGGAATCTAAAGTGTCTCATTATGTAATTAGGCTTATTTCTTTTCCATAAAAAGTAAAATGTTCTGGTGTGTGGATTATTTGTTTGTGCTGGAATTAATTGGAATAATCCGTAATTAGTCCTAAAATACTGTCACTTAACATTCACATCGGTGGAGGCAAGGGATAAGTTAGTCTCGCCTAGTCTGACTTGTTGGTGACGGAGAGATCAGGGATCTAATCTAGACCGGGTGTACTGAGGTGTTTAGTCCTAAATGTTTTCCAAATCTCCCTCCACGAAAAAGATGGCACATTTTTTAAATTCTACCTTTCTACCTTCCCTTTCCTTATTCCATTAGAGCAGCGTTTCTCAATTTTTTTTTATATTGTACCCCTTGGCCATGACTAAAAGTTTAATGTACACCCAAGATAAAAAAATTCCAAATGTCAGGTTTAAAAAATATATGTTCACATTGATCTATTTAATCTACTGGAAAAAAATCTGTAATCAAAATATTTCAAATGTGACAAAGCTACTGTTATAGCCCTAGCATTATATCTTATCGTAATCTTAATTTTATCGTAATCTTATCGTAATGATCGGTTAAAAAACAATAATTTTCTGTAAAAGGTCTGTAGAAAAGTTATATACATTGTCTTCACCAATTCGTTCAAAAATAAAGAAAAAAAATAATCCTAAACACAATATTTTCAAATCAAAATTTTTAATTGTAAATCTGGAGCGATATAATATGAATCTCAAAGTTTTTCAGTGAGAGGGGTGTGGCTGCATGGCTTGGCACAACTTTTAATGCCTGGTTGTTCAGTTGAAACTTTCAAGCGGAGGTCCGGCTCCAATTGTAGCCTATTGCGGTACTTATTTTTTAGGTACACCATGGATAAAAAATCACTCTCACAGAGATATGTTGTTGAGAAAGGCATCATAAACTGCTAATATAGAAGGTGTCAAGTATAGGGTTGAAAATTCTCATAAATCGATCTCCAGCCGAGAAAATAGGGAATAAATGGTACGGCGCACCGCACAGACTTTCTCT
>CABFWB010006025.1:0-18267 GCA_902151455.1 Timema bartmani
TCATCAAAATCTCGAGTTCGATTTTTTTGACGATCACCATACTTTCTCTACCTGTAAGATAGAGAGAAAGTAAATATATTCTTAATATTGTTGGGATACAACAATATGTTGAACAACGTGTACACTCAAAATTAAGAATTTGCAGCTAGAGAAGTGCATAGTTGAAACTAGGGATAGGTGAAACTTAGGATGGCCGCCTAGCTTACGACTACAATCCTAGTTTTGAGACAATGGTTTTTGTCCTGATCATTTAAATTCCAGTTAGGGATGATGGCCCGGAATTAATGCAGAGACAAAGTGACTGACTAGTAGGACAGTTGTGTCCGGTACTTCATTAGAGGATGTTGTCAAACTTAATGCCTCTGCATGGTCCAAGATTATAGTAGAGATAAGGTAGTTTACTCAGGAACAGATACCATGTATCAAGTATCATCTTTTATATATAAATGTATATTTCATAGTTCATGTTATTAAACTAGTTAGTTATAGAATAGTAAACATCTATAGTATTATTTAAATGTGTGCGTGTGCTCCCATCGTCTATGATAATTAAACTTGGCACGCTGATTACTTAAGTTTTGTAGACAACCCAAAATTCTTAAAATTGAAATTTTTACATAGGTGCTGGAATGGGGATGGGGTGGGGGCTCAGCACACTGTGATCACGTGGCTATAGATATAGTTTTGACCTATGGAGCATGCCATATTTATAATAAAAATCCGAAATTTGAGAGAAAGAAATCCCTATAGTCTGGCATAGCCCTGGACACAAATCACGATACCTCCTGTTTTGAAAAATCTAAAGATAGTTTAAAAAAATAACAGTGAACATACTACACGTTAAATCCGAAATTGCATCTGTTGGAGACAGGACTAGCCTTTACTTTATAATAATTTAATTACTTAAACCTATTACGTGCCAAAATGATCCCAGGTACCGACCATTTCCGCCACCAGTTGGCATATGGACTTAAGTGTAAAAAAGAAAGTGAGAGGGTTACAGATAAATCGTTAATCACCCGCTTCAGTGGCTGCATGGTCTACGGCAGTGGTATTCAAACATCTTTGTTCGCATGCCTCCAGATGTAATGTCTCTTCAACATTGTAGGCTACACCCTAAGTCGTTAGTGCATAATACAAGCTATACATATTATATATTCTACAGGAGGTAGAGATAGAGAGAGAGAAATAGGGGGAAATAATTGCTCTCCCAAATCGTGTGTTCTTACAACTGGTTGATCTGGCTCTTTTGAGGCTAACTCGAAATCTGGCTTTGATTATTCAGTGTTAATCATTATATAATATAAATTAATAAAAATTATGTTATGGTTAAATTATATTAAAAATATTAATACAAACAAATAATATAAACTCACATAGATTAAGTAATATATATTTTACGTACTCCCTAAGATATCTTCGGGTACCCCCTGCTGAGGGAATTACATTGATCTAAAAGGTATCATTCTCACAATAGACTGGACTGCTGGTGTCGGGGAAATCGGGGTTATAATCCCGGTCAGGATTACTGAGGGTGGTTTTTCCTAAAGGGTTTTCCACAACATCCCTCTCTCTCCTCACAAACGTATTTAAACTTCTCCTAAATTCAACCCTCCTCATCCCTAACACACTCGTGTAATTGGTACATTAGCGTACAACCTGAATGGGTAGTAAGACGCAGTGCTAAAACACAAAAATCTTCGTTAACTTAAATATTGTCCTTGTAGATGTGATCTTAAGTTTGTGGTTCATTTTCTATTTTTATCAGAGTGCTTGATGTGATGATTGCCACTGTCAATGGTAGGGCACGTCCCTTGTTTAGAAATTAATTTTGAATGATTTAAATCATTAAAGCAGGTTCTATCTATATTATAAAATAATTACTCACTGGTTACAGTGAACTAATCACTTCGACGCTTGTATAACTTACATATTATTATAGATAATATTTGCAATATCCTGGGCCATCGTATAGTGGTAAAAATAAACACAGTTCAATCAAATCAACTCGTTAGCTCGATAATTACTCCTCGCAAGCACACAAGATGAGAATGACCGTGGTTTCAAAAACTAAAGGTAGTTATTAATACTGTAAAAACCACACACAGTCTGGAGACTTAATTTTAACTGCCAGTGATATAAAATGCCATTGAATTACGAATTTGAATGCCACGCTGATTGCTTCAAAGAATTATTTTTCATTATGAATGACGTGTCCACCTCATTACAGCCCAATTTAAAACCTAATGAGCGAAGTCTATAAAAAGTGACTTATATGGGAGGGGGGAAATGAAAATAAGAAAATAAAACTCTTCCATTGGCCTCTGTTCTAAAAAATTCGTCAAATAGACTTCCTTTCTTTCCTGTTCTTCCGGCTAACCTTCACATGAACCACTTTAGAATTATAAATAGTAGCCATCCTTTGATTTTTCCAATACTTTGTTTTATTTTGTACCATTTCCGGCCACTCTCGCTTGACCGTACTGCCCACCGGATGTGAGCATTAGGCCCGAAGTCAATTATATTTTTATTGCACTATCTGAACAAGCTATAATTTATAATTTGGTGACAAAATTAATTTTTTACAACTCCAGTTCACGAGTTCTAAAGGGCAAAACTTGCTATTTAATAACTTTTATTGGCCATTAATAAGGAGCAATTTAATTTACTCTAGTGAAATATAAAATAATACCTACTTTTTACTCTTACGTGATTAGCATCACTGGACTACAAGTGACTTTATCAAAGTTTTCCTACAGTGATATATGAGATATACAAAGAGAAACGATTTGTGATCTATTAAAGAACAAAAGTTTTAAATTTATAAAATGTTTTCCTACTTACTCTACGGGATTAAGAACTCGAAAGTGCATTGCCACACTTAAAAAAATACGCCACCTATCCCTACCTTGTGCCAGTTATATCCACCTCACTTGGACCCCATATCTTCCTAAACACCTTGTTTTCAAACACCATTTCTTTTTTCGTCGTGTAGGTAAGAGACCACGTTTCACACACATAGAAAACCAGTAAAATTATTGTTTTATATATTTGTATACTTGAAAGCAAGCGAGATGTCAACAACTTACTGACCTAGTGATAGCACGGATTTCCCGACTGTATTCTTTTCCTAATTTCCAATCTAATATCGTTATTGCTAACTAAAACTGTTCCTAAATATTTAACCTTGCTAACCCTATCAAATAATATGTTCACAGTAATCTCTAAATTATCGTCCCCAATCTGTATGACCATATACTTAAGTCTTTTCGGCGTTCACTGATCACTTCTAAACCTATTGCACTATTGGCCTCTTGTAAAATTTCTGCATTTCTTGGAGCACCTTCTTTAAACTTGTCCAAAAAAGCTAAATTATCTGCATCTTGATAGCAGCATTGTACCGTCTAGTGTCAACCCTTCCTTATTCTCTTGCATTACCCTAATAAATAACATACTCTAATGCTAGATAAAAAAAAAGAAAAGGAAAGTCCATCTCCTTGTTTCAACAAAAAAAGCTATAACCTCGCACGTTCTCAGTGATGTATCCTTGACATAATGACCTTTAGATTTGGACTACTTATCTTCCCTCTATTTCCTCCGCAAACTTTGGGTTTCTCCTGTATCCAGCATGAAAACGTTCCCAAACCCTTTTATAGGAAGCCCACTTTCGACCACCAACAATGATTGGAAGTCACTAAAAATTTGGAATTCTATAAATGTTTTATTTGATTTGTTAATCATAAAGGTCATCTAAAAGGTTTTCAAAGGCTTCCGATAATACTTCTTTATGGATTATTGGATAGTTTATCTTTACGTGACAAAAGTTATTTAACACACTTTTAAATAAATATCTGATAATTTTATGTAGCTATCAAAATGTTGATTTATTATCCTATAATCAATAGATGTTTATTTTAAAATAATATGGACTTCATTTTAAAATAAGGGCATTAATAAGATAATACTTGTATGTACAGCTGCATAGTATAAAACTAGAAGATAGCAAAGGACTTGTGGTTATTTCAGGACCTAGCCTGTCACAGTTGTGCCAACTTGTAACTATCGGTAATTAGTTTAACCTGCAATTATAATTGTTCTACGTTGATTACATTAACTTGATATACATGGTAAATATGTTCTAAAATAATTGATTTAAAAGTTTGCAAATACAAGTTTACCTGCATCGCTGGCCAAGCAGAATAAACGTCAATTTTGTTTAGTCTAGTTTTTAGATGATGGGAGGTTGAAGTTCAAATCCCAGCTGGGTGTAACGAGGGCAGTGGCGTATCTAGGGGGAAGCAGTTGTAGCACGGGCCCTGGACGCCAAATTCTTTATCAATACTAGCAAGTAGCAACAATTTAAGACCCGCTTCAGTGGCCGCATGGTCTAAGGCACCAATTTCGCAGTGTATTTGACTGACGATGACTGGTAGATTGAGGTTCAAATCTCGGTCGGGTGTACCAAGGGTGGTTTCTTAAAAAATTGTTTCCCACTCTCTCTCTCTAAATGCGAATGCAGGTACACTTCCGCTAAATATAACCTCTATAATCTCTAAAACCATTAACGCTACTAACCCGAAAGGGTAGTAATACGTGGTGATAACTATATTTATATATGGTTTAATTTTTTCAAACAATAAAGTCTATTTTGTTTTTATTACTTTATAACCGTTATCATAACGAGTAACTATTTTGAGTACTAATATAAGTATTGAACCAAATTTAAGTGACAGTTTTAAAGGGACGCCATCAATCCCCATTAACCCTGGTTAGACCCTGACTGAGAGTGATATTTAATAAATAAGTTTTCTCTATTCTCCCCTGCAAATGTGGTTGTAGTTTCTATAAATTACATCTTCCATCTCTAACCCACTAGTGTTTATTTTTGTCACCGCATCTGACTACATGTTCAGGCTATACGCATATTATGTATAATTTATTCTAGTGAGTTTGGGATACGTAAGGTTGAAGTTAGAGGAAATGTACCCACATTTGCGTGGAGGGAGAGTGGAAAACAATTTAAGGAAAACCACCTTCAGTACACCCTACCGGGATTTGAACTCCAATCTCCCTGTCATCGGCAGTCAATACTAAAACTAGAGTGACGTCTTAGACCATGCGGCCACCAAAGCAGGCCCTACAAGTGTTATTAATTAAAATATCCCCTAAGGTTTTGTGGTCTTGTGGTCAGAGTTCTTGACTACCGATCCAAAAGGGCCCGGGTTCGATCCCTCGCGCTTTCAGAATTTTTTTGTGAAGCAATGGGTCTGTAAAGAGGTCAAACTTAGACTCTTGAGGACAAATAAGGAGCTCATTGAATAAATAGGAAGCGACCCCGGTATAAGAAACTGAGACTAACGCCAGGAAAGATCGTTGTGCTGACCACGTGACACCATATTTCCGCAAACGTTGGTACTATCATCACTAACAGCGGTGGCTGGTCTGTCATCATAGTTCAATTGCAGGCTTATGCCGTAGTGTTTTGTTGTCATCCGGAAAGGTTGTAAGTAGAATATGGTGCTAAAAAACCCTAAAAGAATAATATAGTCTATTTGACTTGAACCAGAAAGTCAATTTCAATTATTATCGTTGTGGTCTACCGGGATCTGTTTTTAACACTGTCGCTTCGCACATTCTCTGATAACAAAATAATGCGAGTGAATTAACTTAAAAATGAATTATCTTAAGCAAGAAGAATTTTCCTATTGGCATTATTGTGCTTTTTTTTTTCCAACAAAACTGCTACTGTAAGCCTATAAAAGTATTTCTATGCATTCCAATAGCTCTAAAATCTAACCCCGAAATTAATTTAGCTTGTTTACCTTCATTATCAATCAAAAGTCAGTCTGGCTCTTTTCGAGACTAAACTTGAGCCATACTTGATCAAGATGAACTCACTCACCTGCAAAAAAAGATAAAAGAAAATGTCATAATTATATATTAGATCAAATTACCTACCCATCTATTCTAAATTATTAAATTGGCACAGCACTTGAAATGAAATTTGATTCAAAGACGTCAAAACACAATTAAAATATTTCAAACTAAAAATTTCTTAGACATACACGTTGATATAGATCACTCCTACAGTTCAAGCTGTATACCGGGTGAGGCATATTAAGGTGTGACACCCGAATATCCCGAAAAAAAGCATTTTAGAAAAAAATTGTTTCAAACAAAAGTTTTTTGGTTTTTCAAGGTCAGCTTTGTTTTTAAAATGAAAACCTATAACGTTTTTAAGGGCATTTTACTATACACAAAAAACAAACAACAATTTTCTGAATTATTTTTAATTTAACATCAATTTATGAAGATATTGTAAATTAATTGCTTTTTTTTTAACACTTTTTATTCAATAACCTTATATAACATTTAAAGTGTATCAATGTTAATGCTCATCATTTTGAACATTATTACTAAAGTAGTAATTCTTTAAATAATATTGCATTTGTCGCAATAAAGAATAACATAATGTAATAGAAAGTTTTGAATAATGTTTTACAGAAAAATACAAGTTAAAATTTCTTAAAAAAATGATGTCAAATAGCCTGAAGAAAAACCGGGCAAAAGATTTTTTTATAATAAAATGACACTAAGAATTACATGTTTTCATTAAAAAAAACAAAATTGGCTTTGAAATAACCTTGAAGGTGTTCACCAAATAAAAACTAGCTTGTGTTCTTATCTTTTCCATTCAAAATAAAAAAAACTTTTGTTCGAATTTTTTTTTCTCTAAAATGCTTCGTTTTCGGTACATTCTGGTGTCTCAACTTAAAAGCTCCCGAGTGTAGAGTCGATCTCGAGCTTGGGTTTAGTAGATATATAATTTTAAAACTTAATTATGTATATTATATAAAAAACCTAAGTGTATTAGTATTTTTTGTATGAAATGAGAGACAGATATTTAAAATAAAATATTTCAAAAAAATGTTTTAAATAGTTAAAAAAAAAGCAAAAGTAAGCTATGAAATTAATTTTTAAATATACTCTAATAGTAATATAAACATTAATTATGATAAAATTCAACGTTTCTAAGTAGAGTTTTAAAAAAGCATTTCTGAAAATAGTTTGGATTTGCAGATTTTGCCATTTTTATATATAAACACCCCCACTACCCTCATTAATTTCCCTGCCCGTCTGAGGCATAGTTATTCCCTTAGTGTTGACCGGCTAATAGAGAGAGAAGTTAGAGCATTAAGGTTGGGTGCTAGTAAGCGCGAATTTAGTGCGCTAATTTTGCAGTTTTTATAGCATAAACATTTTTTGAACAAAATAAATCACATTTTTCTTCTATAGAAACATGTAGTTTAGCTTTCTGCACGTGCTAATCTCAACAGTTTTTGAATATCTGGCATGAGCATGGTGGCATTTGGTAACAAACTTTTTAAATTAAGAGAAAAAGTTGTCATTAAATTCCAGGACACATCTGACAGATATTCAAGGACTGTTGAGATTAGCATGTGCAGAAAACTAAACTATATGTTTCTCTAAAAGAAATATTTGAGTTATTTTGGCAAAAAATGTTTATGCTATAAAAACTTCAAAAATACTTCCCTAAGCTCATGCTCACTAGCACCCAATCTTAATGAATTTTATGATGTACGTAGTAAAGTTTTGCATTAAGCTGTACTTGATACTGTCTTGCACTAAGATTATTTGTGTTATAACAGCCCTACAGAGAGATGCCTTTCCTATTTCTTCTTTATCTACTCTTCATACCTTCCTCCATGCCACAACCAATTTACTGAGATGCTGACCTTGAGATTCTAGTGGTCATCTGCAAAATACCCTATTTGTTGGGCTCGTCTCACACTTCACCACACAACCCCCTCATTCCTTCCCCTATAATTGTGCATTATTTTACAAACCATATCCCCAACCAGTAGAGAGAGGAGTGGGCAATTAGTCATTCATCAGACACAATGCAAGGCAAAAGAGGAACCCTTTTCAAAAAGCTCGAAACTGCCAGCCCATAGATCTGTCGATCCCGATCTTGAGTATCTATTTCAGGCTCGGATCTAGAATCCGAATACTTGCATACCCCTTATTAATAACCTGTCGTAGGCAGGCCTAGAAACTAGTACATATAATTTAACAGGAAGGGCTAGCCCAACGCCGAAAATTTCAAGACTGGCACCCACATAGGTAGTCACACAGCCTTGATGTCACTCTCATAATATAAAAGATTGCCGGTGACATGGTATAATTCTGATCGAATGTATTAAGAGTAGATTTTCATCATTATTTTATCTTTTCATTCCATAAGAAATATGATAAATTACCTCTAAATTCTACCTTCATCATCCTTAGCCCATTATTTAAATATCAGACTAACCCGGACATGCACAGTGCACACATGAAATTCTTTTACTTGGTTAGAAGGGAAACTCTCTTTTACTTGGTTAAAAGGAAGGGAAATGGAATAGGGGGGGGATTCATTCGGCATTCTTGCTGGGGTTTTTTTCCTTTAGGTTACCTCATCTTTTCTCCATGCTAATGTTTTTATTTTCACGTACTCATCTTACTACCTATTCTAGCTATCCATATATTTAAACTAATGCACTAATGTAATAGAGATAATAAAGGTAAAATTTGATAGAAAATGTGTCCAAATTTTTGTGAAAGAAGACACAGACAAGTAAGAAACATACTCTCAATCTTACGGGGGTTTTGCTGCGCTCCTTTTGCCAGCTTGAGTCCTTCGACACTGGGTTTTACTAGTGTCACTGCTGGGTGATGATAAGACTAACCGTAGTGATCCTAGTGTTGAAGGACTCAAGCTGCCAAAAGGAGCGCAACCATTTTAACCTGGAGAATGAGTGTCTGGGTATATTATTTGTCTGTGATCTAGGTAACAAAATCTCATTACTTCCGGCCAATATTAGAACTCCGACTTCTTAGTCACCAGCAAACCTGATCAGACAAGGTAGAGACTATGGTCCACGTACCCACCGATGTGGGTTATTGAATTTAGATAAAAAGAAAGATGTATGGTATGAAGTGAGACGTGATCCTCTATTATAAAATAAGCTCAGAGTAGATGTATATCACGAAACGCACACGTAAACAATTGGAAAGCAATCTGGGGTTCCCGAACCTTAGGCGAGTTTCAGAAAGAAGACATGAGAGTCTCTTTAGAAACTATTACTTGATAAAATATCATGTTCTTAATTAGGTTTAGTACTTATTAATGATAATAAAAGATTCTATGATTTACATTTGTTGTCAAATAAATTATGAGTATTATCCAGATATATAATGCAGATAACTGAGGTGTTGGGAACGGAAATCAATATATGGAGCTATAAATGCCATGTATATTATGAGTTTCCTGATAATCCAAATTACAAATATTTCTTGATAAAATAAGACCATTAGGTTACACTATATATTATTTTTATTAAATTAGATTTAACATCAACGAAATCTATATGTATATTTTACAGCTAAGCAATACTTTTTAATATTTTAGATATTATATCATGTTTAGTGCACCAATTACAATTGTCTCTCATAAAAATGTTATAAACACCAACCCTTTCTCTACATGTTAGAATATTTATGTATTTGTGGATATTGCCAGTTTAACTTTTTAATTAAATTATGAATTTCAAACAAACTTGGAAATCACAAAAACCACCACGTGAATGAACTCCTTTTTATAATACGAGTATTTTTCTGAAAAACACTCGAAAAAAAAACTAATTTCAGGCAAGTTTTGTGACTAAATGTTAATATAAATATTTTATCTACTCTTATATAAATAAATAAACATTTATTTATACCTCAATATTATGTAAAAATCATTGACATGAGCTGGAATAATAAAATATTAAGATGAACAAGTTTTGCTATGTTATCCAAAACTAATAATAGTTTAGCTCACATCGGTGGGCACGTGGACTAAACGTCAACCTCAAGAAGTATTGTTGGTCTGGGATGGTGATGTTAGGGTTAGAATCCCATCTGGATGTAGTGAAAAAGTCTACTTCTTAATTGTTTCTAGTTCTACCTCAAAGCAAATTCGAGTACATCGTCTAAATTATACCTTCCTCATCCATATGCTATTACAGTAATTGAATTCAAAGAACCCATACAGGTAGTAAAATGGAATGTGTGTATATGTGTATATATATATATACATATAAGGTACAGCCGCCAAAGGTGGCCCACTTAAAGATTTGACAGTTGCTATAATTTTTTGTGCTAAATATAAAATTCTGTAATTTTGTACAAACTACCATTAGATAGTTTAAAATGAAAGGGCATATAAAATTTATAAACATAATGAAGGGTTAGGAAGCGACAAAGCAAAACCTAACATTTAGCGTGTAGGCCATTTAGTAGTCCATGGGTCCAAAGGTGACCTTCCCAAATAAATATTAAACAATAGATATAAACGGATTAATAAATGTGTTAAAGTTAAAAATAAGTCGTAGACCTAATAATTACAATTAAAATCAAATAATAAATTTAGCTAATAAATACAAAATAAACAACTTTACATTCTAAATTGTATTTGATTTATAGAGTCAAGAAATCAGTAGAATTTTAGTCAAAACCACATCGTCTGTCTGAGCAGACAAGTTCGGCACATTTTTTGTATGCACAATACCCTCAAACAACTTGTCGAGCTCGATGATTTATGGATTTTTTCCTTGTATGTCTGTTAATTTTACTATTTATTTTTGGTGTACTTAGAAACTCTGAAAAGCTTTTGTTCTCGTCCTTATTGACAGTTTCAGCAACATATGATTTATTAGTAAAGATATTTCTATCAGTGGAAACTACATTGGAAGAAGTCTTGCAAATGAGTTGTGTATGTGAAGTTTTTATGGGTTCAGGATTAATAATTTCATCATATACAGTGGCGTAATTTGGGGAGTAGGGGGTTTACCCCCTCCCCCCCAATTGATCTGAAAAAATAAAACAAACAGGAGCCCTTTTTTTTTTCAAACCTGTCCATTACTAATTATCACTCAAATTATTCATAATATAATGTGGTATTGTGAATTGTTCAGGGTTTTAGTAGGGTAAGAAAATAAATAATTTGGGAAGATACTGATACATCATCATCAGCGGTTCAACTTCAGTGTACCATACAAAGTTCGTCTTTTTTAATTACCATACAGGTGGTAGCAAAGGTTTTCTCTTTGAACTTACCACCTTGCCGAGTATTACAACTTGAGAATGTAGATCTTCTAGCTGTCATTAACATGGTAAATCAGCTCAAGGAAAATATTCATGAAATAAGAACAAACACCGAAATTGAGTTTTCAGCTATTTACGAATCAGTTAAAACACTTGCTGAATTGTTTGGTTCAAATCATATCATCTACCAGACAAATACAGAGATGTAATGTAAAAGTATACTCGATGAGGCTTACTTCAGAGTTGCAATTATTTTTGCCGTTTTTGGATCATTTAGTGAGTCAATTAAAAACTTTTTTCTTGACCATCAAGAAGTGCTTGGCAGTTTTATGTGCCTGATGCCAACCGAGGAATCGGTTATCACTTAAGTAAAGAAGCAACAGATGAAAAAGCTAGTTGCTTTTTACGGGCAAGATTTGCAATGTAGTGGTATGGTAGCAATTGGTGAACTTTACATTTGGCACGAAAGAGTGAATGAATTCAAAATAAGTTCAAGAAAGGCTATGAACTATTACGTTGCCTGCAATGAAGAAATATTCCCATTGATCAGTACTTTGTTGAAAATCTTAGAACCTTGCCAGTGTCAACAAGCACCAGTGAAAGATCGTTCTTAACTCTTTGGAAATTAAAAACGCACTTGAGAAATACAACAGGGCAGCGAAGGCTAAATGGCCTAGTGATGTTAAATATATATCGAGAAATAAGCATTTCTCCGGGTGAAGTTCTTGATGAACGGACAAAATCACCTTGTCGATTGGAATTCAGACTAAATTAATGTTGTAATTGGACACTTTCCTTAAGTTAGTTTGCTGTTAAACCAAATAATGTTTCTTTGGTGTTCTATAATAAAACAAAATTGTTTTTATATGAACTTGTACTCTGTTGGTCTAATCCTGTTTCAGGGTTTTAGTTTTTAACTGAAATGCAAGCCGATTATTTATTATAATCGTAAATCGTCACTTTGACACTCAAAAATGAACCCTCCTTTTTACTGGTGTAAAGTCTATACCTTTCGGGGATAACTCACCCCCTCCCCATTCATCAATCGTTGCTGCGCCTATGATCATAAACATGATTCTTATGTTTTATATTCGTATCTAGAGGGGGGGTAGCTCGTTCAAAAATTAATAGAATCTCACCAGGTGGTTTGTGCTGTGAAAAGTGTTGTAGCCATTTAACGAATGTTGCCATCGTCACCACTCTCTATCGTTTCAAATGCTGTTCCTGGTGGCAAATAATTGCGCCATTCAGGTTTGCATTTTTTGACTTTGAGCAAAATAACTGTAGGTATCATCTGGGCTAGCACGTTACTGCAAGCAACAATAATTGTCAACTCCTCGTGGTGAGCTGGGCCAGCGAGATACACAGTTTTAACCTTCTAAAGCTATAACTAATTATTGTTGTTTATGTAAGTAAAAGTGGTAAGCTTTCTCATGGATGTTGCACTTTTGGTGACTGTACCATATATATGTACAGTCGCCATAGGTGGCCGACTATTTGAATCTAGCCTAAGTGTGAAGTATGCTGTAAGAGTGCAGCATATACTTACGAGTGAGTATACCAGCTCATAAATTTATAGCACTGTGAATGTCAGAACAAGTAGGTAATATATATTCCTGTCTGTTGGCTGACGCAGTTGTTTTAAGAGTGGGATTGCTCAAGTACACATAATAAACTCATGTTAGAAGATTTCCAAGAATTATATAATCACGTGTAAAAAATTGTTATTATGTGCATCAAGAAAGATTGTTTAAAGTACTTTAAGATGGTTTATTAAATACGGGTGTTTATTGTTGAAATGCTGAATACAAATAGAAATACGTGGAAAAACGTAGGATTCTTAAGGTGGCCGATGCTATTGCATTTTTTTTTATAGTTTTCTTTTATCTTACCTCTATTGAGCTGTTTAACTTAATTAGTAATTTTAATTTATAATTGCCTCATCATGTTAAGATGGCAGGTATAACTTGTTTTATTTGTGTATATTTTTACTTATGAATAACCAAATATCTTCATTTGTTTTCAAATGGTATAATTTGTTAGAATAACTATGTACTTGGTCCAGGTTCGAGACCCGGGTGAATTCTTCTGGGGTTATTTTCACGTAGGATTATTACAGTGGGTTTCCCAACATTTCTCCACTATTATTATTATTATTATTATTATTATTATTATTATTATTATTATTATTATTATTATATGGATGAACTTCCTCTTAGCTTTAATCTCATACCTACCCCATATTTATTATTTTAATTTGATTCCATTTATTTTTCATGGCGTCTTACTACCCATTTGGGTTGGCTGAATTTATATTAACTATACTAATGTGATAATGATGAGTAGGATATAATTATGGGAAATGTACCCAAGCTTACGTGGTGAGAGAGTGGGATTTGAGTCCCAACCTTCAAGTTAAACCAAACTGAATGAATTTGACATTAAGACCGTTTTTCACACAGCGCAGATAATTCATTGATAGCTCTGATGTTTAACGAATTTTTAAAAGTAAAATTTAGAAAGGCTTTTTATATCTGCACCTCACAATGAGTAGAAAACTCGAACATTGGTCTCAGTGACAATAGACGGATGCAATGTCAATCATGTAAGGGAGGCTGCTTATAATTTCAACACACTACGAAGGATTTCGCGTAACCCCATTAAGAGTGGTACTATATATATATATATATATATAGTACCACTCTTAATATATATATATGTGTGTGTGTGTGTGTATTAGTAAAGTAGAACGGTTCTAAAGCTTGTTTCTAATAGGTATTATTTATTTGAAAGAATTAATTTTAAATTAAATTTAGGGACTTATTAAGTTTGTCATTTAAAAAGTAACAAATAAAATTATACCAAAATTATTTTAATTAGATTTCCCAAAAGGGTGCTATAGTCAAAAGCTGTGTTTGAAATGAAAATATTAAAATGTGTTATGTGAAAGGCTTCGTTTTGATACCCTTAGCGTTAACTCAGTTGTCGCCTTTGATACCCATTTCCATCGTGTAACTTCACAGAGGTCGCCAGTGCATCAAGTTTAGTATTAACTTATCGTTTTAGGGGATACCAAAGTGTACAAAGATAATAACGTGTGCCGTTTTCCTCCACGTAATCGGAAAAAATTTAATTACAGTACAACTTTTTTTTAGCTAGGAAGGAAACCCTGATAATAATTGTATAATACCAAAGGATATTTAAAAACTTATACAAAAATGATTAATTTTGTTTAATGTAACTTTTAGTACCAAGAGGCGCTTTATGTCATGAGCTATACATTTTAATTATACTTTAGACTTGTTAATTACCTGCTTCGGTGGTTGTATGGTCTAAGTCCTAAGACGTCACTCTCACGATTGACTGGACTGCCGATTACGGGGAGAACAAGGTTCTAATCCCAGTCAGGTGTACTGAGAGTGATTTTCCACTCTCTCTATCTCCACGCAAATGCGGGTACCCTTTTTCTAAATTCAAACCTTTCTATACCTAAGACATATACGTAATTAGTACAGATCAATATAGCCCGGGAGGGTAATAAGACGCAGTACTAAAAAAAGTGTTAATTCATTTGTTCTTAGAGATTTAGAAATTAACTATTTAACTTCAAATTTAAGTTTAAATATTACTTATCTTTATTTTACTTCTTTAACTTGATTGAGTATCCATGACCAATCTTCTTATATCTTAATTGTTAATGCATAAATAATTATGTATATAAATTTAATAAAGATGTTTAATCTTATTAAAACTAGCTTACCAAATATAATTAATTATCTGTTCAATATTTCCTTTTCAATAGAAGCACAGCTTCTCGAGGGATTCACTGTACAAACATTTTCAGGGAGCAATCTTCTGGACTCCCCCTTATACAAATACCCCTCCCCTTAACCCTGAAGGTCTGGTCAATATATTTTTCCATTTTAGCAACTTTGTTTGTACAAATGTTTTCTCTTATTTTTAAATAAATGATGTAACCTATGTTCCTTTTTATATCCAATGAAAAGTGTCTTGATTATTGAAAGATTACTCTAAAACACAGGAATGGGCAGGAAATAAATTACAATTCCTGGACGAATAGATTTAAAATGTTAATATAATGTTATCGCATATTTATTCAGTTTATGAGGCCTTTAGATGATTTTTAGGCACAACATATTTATTTTAATGTATAAAAAAGCTTACCCAATTACTAATACAGAGCACGCCACCATAATGGCAAATAAATGAATGGAAACCACAAAATGTAATTAGATATTCCAGGGAATCCCACTATTTTTTTCTCAGATAGGTCAATGTTACAAAGGACACGCGTTCTTAGTAAACATATAAATCTCCTATTTTGTCCTTTGGGATATACACCTATCTGAATTTTTGCTATCTGAATGTATTATCATGTTTTGCATTAATCCGCCTTTTGACCAGTTTATTTATGACATAATGTATATTCAATTTTTCATTTTGACCACTTGGAATTTTCAATATGATTATATGTGAACTGATCATTCAAAATTTTAAACAGAGAAAATGCTGTCATTATACATGTTTCTTTTTCTTCTTATTACGATTACCGACTTAAATTGAGAAATTTTGATCTATGTATGGAATCTTAGTATATTTTCAAAGTTTATTTAATCTGATATCTTTCAGACATATTATGTGTGGTAATTAAAATTGTATTCGACTTTAATTAATAAAACCCAAGTAACAGTCAATCTACTTAACCTTAAATACTGTGATGGAGGAAAGGGTGAATTAAGGTAGACCTACATTTTTTTTCAGTTTCTATGTCAAAAAATTGTTGTTACCTAGAATCAGGGGCGTTGCACGAAATATATATGGGGGGAGAGGGGGGTGAACACCAGTGTTTTTCCCAACTCCAAACATTTTGAAATTAGAAACATTTCCAAATGGCAAAGGAGAGTACAAGAAGGGCAGTGTTGTGAAAGAGGGGGAGGGGGGGCAGGAGGTTCCCAGTTGTTTTAATTTGGGTTGATAATCAAGCCTTGAACCGAGCTTTTAGGCAACTGTATTTTTTAATAAATTTATTTATTTGTTCATATAGGATTTTTAAAGCTACAAGGCTTTTTCAGTGCACAAGGAAAGAGTTTGGATTTAAAAAAAAGATTATTTGCAGATATCGTTAAAATCGTGTATTTTCAATTAAAACATTTAACTGACTTTATTATAGCGGTTTCCAATATTTTGTAGTTTTTGAAAACAACTTTTTTCTCTGTGGCCATCGCGACCCTTTGATAACTTAAAAGCGTTAAAATCCTAATTTTTAAGTTTTTTCACTCTGTATTAATACCAGCCTGGACTATCTAAAGTTAACCACCCCAGTGGTATAGGTAAAATTTAGAGGAAATGTACCCTTATTTGCTTGGAGGGATATTAGGATAAATTACCCCTGGCTAGAATTAAAATCCTTACTTCACCTTCACTAACAAACCAAACCAAAAGAACGTGACATTAAACCCGCATGTCCACTAATGCTTGTTTTAATTATTATAATTGTTTATAATAATGATTATATCCAACTAATACGTAGTAAAAGAGAATCAACAAGTCCTGGGTTGGGGGATGATTTTATATTATGCTAAAAACAAGGCTACCACAGTAAACAAGTCAGCAAGAATATATCAGAATGGAACATCCAAAAGGAACATAAGCAGTAGCTAGGTCGTTTTTATCACTTTAACAACTTACATTTCTATAAGAACTACGCATCTTCCTATAATCATTAAAATCCTTGAAAAAGTAAACATAAAGCTAAAACCTCTATATTATGACCTCACCCAAAACACGCTGTGATCCCCAGGTTGGAAGCCACTGCTTTATTATAATACACTTGGAAGCAATATTTAACTAGTTAGCTCCCTGAGATGTAGAACTCGCTCGTCACTTTATCAAAAAATTAGCAATTTGGCCATGTTTATTTTAAAACATTTTCAACTGTAAAATAAAGCAATAAAAAATTGAATTTATCGATATTTCTACAGTATTTTGATACCTGTCTACCAATGTCCTGCTTCACAACCTCATGGAAGTGGCCCTAAAATGTTAATACTGGTACGTGAATAAATTATTCAAAACATATTGTAATTTAGCGCGTGAGGGTGAAGGGGCTTTCCCTGACATTTTATTAAATAACTTAGGGGCCTATGGAAAATTCGAAATCATCACTCTAAACAACATGGTTACTAAACGAAATTTCATGCAAATCGAACACAAAATAAAGAATTTAAAAAGTATCCCAAATTTGAAAATGTTAAAGGGTTAAGAAAAAATTTGTTTTTTGTTTAATGTAGTCTACTTAATCAAATGAAAAATTATAAGAATTGTAACAATGTAACACAGCCCTATTACTCCTATTTTTTCACTGTTGCTTTGAGCCTATTCAAATTGCTTTCATGAAAGCCTATTTCAATAAACATTGAAATAAGATACATCAGTTCAATTCAAACTAGTATGAATACTTGCTAGAAAAAATAGTGTGTATTTCAGAAATCAAACATTAACATTAACCTCAATGTCCTCATTTCATCAGGCAGAGCTTTCGGTAAGAAAACAATAAAATGTTTCGTAACATTAACTGCATTTATGACTTCAAAATAAAATTTAATAAAGCCCTAATAACAACATATAATAATTTGAGTCATAAAACTGCGACAGTCTAGCAGTCACGAAAGTCACAATTAAAAACACTAAACCATAAACAAAACAATGCTGCCACTTCAAGCATTGCTGGCTGAGTAAAATTTGGCTACTGGGCAGCTCATGTTCCCTTATGGTTCGTTTCCATACCACATTTGGCATACACTCACCGGCCATTGTTTCTGCCTGCTGACAATGGCGCTACTAGACTACTTGGTTAACTAAGCGTTCTCAAATGTACTACAGAAGGAATCTCCTTTCAATGTTTGATGATTTTTGAAGTTGGGTTTTTTTTAGAGTAGCGATCAACAGTTGGGAAATTTTAAATTTGTTTGTACAAGTCTGTGTTTAAGGACTTTCATAATAGAAAAGTAATGGGATACAGACTAAGCCTAGAATTTCCCAACTCCAGATCTCACAAAATTCCTAACTTTCAAGCTTTTAACCAACATTGAGGGG
>CABFWB010006025.1:18297-37649 GCA_902151455.1 Timema bartmani
GGGGGGGGGGGGGGCGACGGCCCCCCAATCCATCCCCGGCGCGACGCCCCTGTCTAGAATAAATAAATGTTTTAGTAGATACATTTAATTTATTTTTACTAAATGTTGTAATTTTAACAGTTTTTGGATATCTGTTGTGGCACTGTGTAATTTTACCAGGACATCTTTTTAATTTAAAAATTTTATTTTCAAGTACCGCAATATTCACGACAAATATTACAGACTTGTTGCGATTACACTATATAGAAAATTAAATTAGTGTATCTAATGAATCAATATTTTGTTTAATTTTGCCAAAAATAATTTATCACGAAAACTTCAAAAACTGCGCCTTACCTAGCGTTTCTTTCCTACCCACCTTAAGGTTCAATACAGTGAATCTTGGTTTTGTTATTATATACAAAGTTAAACTGATATCTAGAATTTTAAACTGCTAAATTTTAAAATTAGTTTAAGTGCGTCTAGTCTACGGTACAAACAATATTAAAAGGATATATTTGTATTCACTAATTATCGTTGTTATCTTTTATTATATTTGATTATATAATGAATACATCCTTTAAATTTACGTATGTGCGTGGCCTATGGTTTTGAGGGAAAATCTTATGTTGGTTTTTCTCTGCCTTTTGATGTACAGTTTGGCTAAAAAAGGAAACCCGTTTCATAAGTTAACTAGTTGATTAGGGTGGAATTGCCTGCGGAAAAGTTGAGTAAACGCGATGACCTGGGCTTAGGTAGATATCCCCAAGTGCTTAGATGAGTATGAAACCAAAATGTACGACCCTAAAAACCAGACCAGCGACTACTTTAACTAGTATTTCAGGATTTTAAGCAGTAATATAAAACACTACATAATCTATACCAGCAAATGCTTCAACTAGATGTGACTAAGTAATGATACAAGGCACCATACAATTCAGACTGGTGACTAGTTTAATGAGTTATACTTCAGTAATTTAAACAGTGATATAAAACATATCATACTCGAGGCAGGCAGCCGCTTTGACTGGCCACAGCTCCTGAATTTTAAATAAAGTTAAAGAATGCATAAAATCCAAAAGGTTATTAGTGATCCTGCCGAATCATAGCTTAATCGTCGTAAATCGATATGCCATGATACTGTATTGCCATTTAAATAAAATGGACGGGGCTAGACTGAGCTTAATTCTTTCTGGATGTAGTTTCGACTTCATGTTTTTCCCAAAACGCTTATTTATAAATTTGGACTAGCCGTACGTTTATATTCTTACTTAAGACTTTATTATAAATACAATACAAACTAGCAACCTGATTCATCATTTTAATTCAAAATTTATAGCATGGAAAAGAAGGGGGATATAAGAAATACTCAAAAAACAATAACGCTTTTAGCTAAGTCCCTTTACACATAAAACAAATACAAATAAAAATAATAAAACTATGGAGTATTCACTAAAATAACTTAAAAGGAGCAAAAGGTTTCGAAAGTTTGTTGCACAAATATATTGTTAAAATAAAGCTAGGCAATTGGAATAACATTTTTCTCTACAGTGAAAATGTATTTTAATTTGCTTTCTTTGACTTATAGTTTAGCAATAAATGGTTTCAAAAGTCAAAACAATACATTATAGCAATCTTTCTAAAATATCTTGATTTAAAATTTGTGTCTAAAAAGAGTAAATTTCTTGGAGGTTTTAATAATAACATTTTAATCGATAAACCCTTTAGACTAGGTCAAAGTAAAATCTTTACACTATATGTATACTTGTTGAGAAAATGCTCGAATACTATCTAATAATAAAATACTATCCAACTATTCCTTTAGCATGGAGAAGAAGTAAGATCTAGGTAATTTAACATTTAGGTAGTTATTTATAAAACAGATATTTTGTCAACCAATCTTCTACTAACCAACAGTAGCATGTAATTTAGGAGATATGGTAGACCTTATTCTATTTAAGGAAAATAGAAATAAACTTTAAGTGGTGTGATTAAATTTTGGCCGGGCAGGACGTTGATACTCGTTTATCGGCTATATCTCTACCTATATCTCCCCGTAGTGTTCTGTGCCTTTATTTTATATGTTCATTTAGTTTTTAATAATTTCTCTCTTCCTTGCCAAATTTCTGACACACTTGTTCTATTTCACTTGACTCTCGCTCTATCTAGAACACATTTCTACCTCCTTTTGCTATTCTCTTTTTCCTTAATGTAATTTTTTTTCCCGTTTATCTTTACCTTATTTTGGTTTTCATCTATATTTATTAGTCCATGCTAGTCTCTTTCAAGCTATTTTTGTTTTGCAGTCACTATTTATTGAAATATATCACTTCTTTCCCTCACTATTTTTAACGCTATTACTTGAATGGTTCCATCTTTCTCTGCGCTCTTCCTCTTAAATGACTCATTTAAACCTCCATTATGTCCCTCTTTACATTTTTGATGAGGTAAAGAAATCTTCGAAGGACCCCCAGTTCCACTTCAAAGTTTCCCATTTGAATCGTCCCCCTCCTCATTCTAAACTCCACTGCATTGTGACCTTAAACTTCTTTACAGCTTTGTGAAGCACAAATATTAGCTTAAAATCTTTTATAACTATATTTTATTTGATTAAGTTATATACTCAGAACTTAGTTTGATGTTTTAGTTACTCGTTCTGACTAATTGCTGGCTAAAAGAGTTAGATTTTCAAGGATTCGTTCTTTTTAAAGTCTCTTCATAACTCTTTCGGTGGAATATAAAAGCAGTTAGGGCGTATATTTTAATTTGGAGTATTCTTATTAGAATATATTTATTAAAGTAAGTGGAGAAAAACTAATCACTATTTTTGTCAATTTTATAATATAGAAGTTCCAAAGTAGAACAAGAAGCAAATGAAGCTCTATGTACTAATGATAAAACATGTTTGATGTCTAAATATTTATTATATATTACCAGAAATGGTTGAATCCTGGTCGGGTGTTCTGAAGGTGTTTTTTTTCCTAAATAATTTTCCACTGTTTCTACACGCAAATACGGTACGCTTCCTCTAAAATTAAACCTTTCTCATCCCTAATTAATTAGCGTAATTAGTAAATATGCGTACAGCCCGAACGGGTAGTAAAACGTGGAGCAAGGAAAAAACCTATGAACTTTTAAGTTTTAAAATAACATTCCCCCCTTAGTAAAGATCTATGTTCAATGGTCCCACAAAATTTGAAATTGATGAATAAACACTCCACGTTTCAAGCTAGAAAAATTGATTAAAACATGTGGTTTCCCTGCCTGTATTTTTGACGCCATGGATAGTGTGATTGAATCCATAAGTATACAATGCATAAGTTTTTAAAGAGTATTTTTCATCCCCCTTCTGAGCGAATACCGTAAAGTTATATTAGTTTTACTATTTTTATCTTTCAATACACCCGTTACCCACATTTTTGCTTAAATGAACTTTTTCATTATAGTTTAGATTGTTTGGGTGGTAATATGATGTTGAGGTTCAAATCCTGGTAAGACCAACTTCGGTGGCCACATGGTCTAAGGCGTTACTCTCACAGTAGACTAGACTACCAAGGACAGGGAGATCGGGGCTCAAATCAATTTCAGATGTATTGAGGATGGTTTTCCTCAATAGGTTTTTCAATCTTGCTTTACGCAAGTGCGGGTACTTTTCCTCTAGATATAACCTTCATAATCCCTAAACCATTAGCGTAGTGCATAGGCGTATAGCCCAAAAGGGTAGTTAGATGCGGTGCTAAAAAAAATTCTAGTACGATGTAACTAGAGTGTTTTTTTCTAACTTGGACACCACGTTCCCCTCCACAAAAAATTCAAGTACATATTCCCTAAATTCTACATTCCACATCCCTACCTTATTAGTATAGTTAATTGTGCATAGCCTGTGGTTTAAAAGAAAAGATTGACCCGTAAATAACTTAGTATGTTGCTAATTAGTTCCTAGGTACAGCTATAAATGACGTAAACAATAAAATATAATACTTAAACATTAACCGCTTGGAAAGAGGTAATGAGCGTGTCTCTTTAGTTCTGTGAATCAAAGTTTTACAAATGAGGTATTCTGGTTTCGCTTTCATAGTCCGTGTCTCCTCAATTTGAGATGAACAATAACATCTTAGTGGCATAAAGAGCGTTGATGCATCGAGCCAAAGTACCGGATTTGATTTACACGTTCAGCTTCTTATTATTTAGAAATACAAATTTATATGATTTTTATAAACTAGTCTCTTTAATTAAGCAATTCATCGTTGAATGATTTACCTGTAGTTATTAAAAAACACTAATCAATCTAGTAAATATTTGGAACTCGTATTGATCAACCGGGAACATAATTACACTAAAAAAATTATTGCTTTATTTATAATGCTATAAAAGGAAGAATTGAGACTTTAATACATATTATACTATTTTCAATTTAATTAGACTTGTGTAAAAGGACATCAGTGATGCAATTTATTAGATATCAATAGTTTTTCTTTAATGATTTTATAAAACCAAGTTGATAATTTACGGACTGAGCAGAATGTAATACAAAGTATATAATCTAACCTCACTACAGCACCGTGTCTGATAATAGCTCAAATATGTATTAATCAAAGACAAATAGCCTAGCAAGCAAACAAGCTTTTTTTTTTGCCAAGAATCTCACTTCAAGATATCTTCATTTATTTCACTAATTATTAAAAAAGATTTTATCAACGTGTCTCACTACCCATTCAGGCTATACGCATAGGCCTATACGATAATTACTCTAATTGAGTAGGGATGAGGAAGGTAGCAGTTTTAAAGTAATCTACTCGCATTTGGGTGGACGGATAGTGGGAAAACACTTAGCAAAAAAAACATACCATCAGTATACCCAACCAGGATCTGAACCCCGAGCTAGCCATCATCAGCAGGCCAGTCTAACATGAGAGTGAGGCCTTAGACCAGAGGTCGGGAAACTCTTAGTAGTGTTGTGCCGAGGTAAGAATGAAAAGTTGCTCAGCGTGACAACCAACCTAAGCCCACCCAAATCGTTTATATTTTTATAATAGTTAACTAGTAAAACTATTAAAACAAATTTAAGTAGATCTTGTAAAATGTAAATGTAACAACATGTTTCTAAATTGAATACATTAAATAACTACTGTTTCTAGAATATTTAATATTTTAATATAAATCAGAATAAATACAAAAGTTACAAATGTGCTTTGTAAAATTTAAGTTCTGAATACATTATTTTGAAATTTTGAAATAAGGTATGACATTGGAACAAAAAACACGTTATTACAATTACTACTCACATCAATAGCTTTAATTAAAAATAAAGGTTTTATATTATTTTATTCAAATCACTCGGCGTTCCAATGAAAATCGTTTCGCGTGCCACCCTTGGAACGCGTGCTGTAGGTTGCCGAAACATGCCTTAGACCATTCCCATTGAAGCGGGTTATTTCACTGTTGGAGTGGAGAAAAGGAAGGTATAATTTAGAGTAAGTGTACCGGGACTCACGTGACATGATTTCGCTCTTTCATAAAGTATAGGCTACAAAATATTAATACAATAAGTATGTTTTAAAATACTTCTGGTTAGAGAATTATACATCTGACTCTCTAGCCCCGTCCAGGATACATTTTAAAAATTCACCTTACAAGTTTATAAGACGCTATCTGAAATAGCTAATATAGTCTAAAGAAAATATTACTACAAAGTGGTGACGCGTGCTAGTATTCAGTGCTAGCATAACTTGAAAATGGTATTAGGCGCACCGCGTCGTATGAAACATTCTATGCGCCTTCCTCTGGAGGTCCGCCATTGTGGCGCACCTGCCGCGCCGAGTCCATCCAGAAGATTTATTTGGTTTATTTTTAAACTGTTATAAAGAGATTTGTTGATAATTTTCATATGGCCAAAATGGCCACAATATATTGAATATTCTATTTACCCTTACTTCAAGATAATTTGTTGGCTGGGAGGTAAAGAAAGATAAAGATAGCCTTAGTGAGGGTATAAGAAACCATTACTATAGTTGGAAAACACTAGCGATCTTTGTAGAGATATTCTTTACTAATTGACCATCAATTTCATTCGCTAGATTTTTGGCTTCTTAAGGTGTAAAAATACATTTTGTATGCACTCCAGTTCGCACTTCACAATGATATTTTATTCTGTTCCTGTTTTGTAAACGATTCCTTCTGCATACATCTCCCCTCTTGTTCCGCTTTCATAAAAACTGCTAAGGTTTTGGTTCATTCTCTCTCGCATTCGTCTTTCACGCCATTGAAACCCATGATTTTTTAATTTTTTTTCATCTGGGCAGACTACTAGGTTGAGGAAGGGGTTAGTGGAACTCAGAAAGGCAATGACTCCCAGTTGTTTCGCTCCTTGACAAGACATTAAGGTTAAGGTCACCCACAAATGTTTTTCTTTCCCGACCGTAAATTTTGGGTAAGGCTTTAAATAACTTAAAAGTCTCATTATTTCCTTTTCGACCAAAGTAGTTTGAAATAGGCTACCCACGCCGGTTATTGTTTAGTCATTCAGTTTGGTTTGCTGGTGAAGTGGTGACGGGAAGCTCGGAGTTAAAAGTCCTCCCTCTCATCATTTAACCAAATCAGATGATATTTACGTTTATTCCACTTGTTCACCGATGTGTATGTGAACATTTCAAATCATCTGCTACTTAGATTTAGAGACACAATCACGACAGTTCATAATATGCCTTTATATTGTCGCAAGTAAAGTCACTTGAAATATTGGCATAGCTCAACCATTAGAAAAATCTTGAATCAATTATTTGAAACATAAAATTATAATTTAGTTTTGTTTTTCGTTTTATTTGGAAAACAACATTTCTTATGTGCAGAATACTTTGTTTTATATTTACGGTGCATGCTTCTATATTGGAAGAGCTCTAAAAATATTTTTAAATAAGGGTGTGGAAGTTTAAACATAAATTTGGTTGGTCTAAAGTTATATTAAAACTAAACTATGCGAGATCTTCCCGTACCCAAGGATATAGGCCTAAATAACAAGACAGAGGGCCAGTTTCATAGCCAGACTTAGTACGCCTCAAGTGCGGCGCTATATTAAATACAAGACGATACCTACCTAAACTCGTATGGAATGGGCCATATGAAATTGAACAATTCAATTATGATCTAGGTAAATGTCGTCTTGTATTTAGTGTAGCGCTATACTTGAGGCGCACTAAGTCTGACTATGAAACAGGCTCAGACAGAGTCTTTGAGGACGTGGGAGATCTACTTTTGGTAGAAACCCTGGTACTTACTATGTGTAGCAACACATGTCCATCAACGTGGGTGAGCGTAGAATACCTGTTTAGAATGTGAATGTAAAAGCTTGTGTGCCCCTCGTCTTACTACCCGTCCGAGTTATTCACATATTTACACTCATGGGGTAGGGATGAGGAAGCTAGAGTTTAAACGAAATTGACCCATATTTGTATGAAGGGCGAGTGTAAATCCGTTTAGCTAAAACATGGAGTACACCCGATTGAAAGTTCTTAACCTCTTTGTCACCGGCAAACCCAGGGCCTAGGGCGCAAATGTTCTAGGGGTGCATTACAACTAAATGTATTTTTTTAGTGTAAAAATAATTTATCTAGTACCAAGAATATATTTTTTAAAAAGATTAACAACATAATCACTTTTATGGTTTTATGAGAATCGAGGTCGTTGTGTCAGCGAATTAATTTTATGTTTAATCAACCGAAAATATTAATAAAAAGGAAAGGGAAGAATTTCTGCATATATTGATTTAGGGGGAAGGAGTATGGTTGATTTGGGGATATTTATTTTTTCTTTTATTTATCTCTTTTCTTTCGTCCGGTATTTTGGCACTCTATCATTATCATTATCATTATCATTATCATTATTATTATTATTATTATTATTATTATTATTATTATTATTAAAGTCTTGCCCAGGGTGCATGAAAGCCGTACGCTGGCCACGGGAAATACAAAAGAGGTTGACACCTAGGCCTAATTCTATGTGCCCACTGATGCAGGTATGTATTTATTACTACTTGTAACTTATTCTACCAACGATTTTGGATGTAGTGCCATTCCAAGAGTTCATTGGTGCACTTCTTATACATTTCGCCCCTACGATGTAATGGACATTTACATATATATATGTCTCGCTATACTTGGGGTGAATGCTGAAACTATTGAATTGATCTAGTTCAGACTTGATATATGGATGCTATGGTCGTACTTCAAGGTAAATTTGTGATTTTAATTATAGCTATAATATTATGCATAATTGATTTTGGAAAATTCAAAATTTTTCCAAAAGTAGCTTTGTTCATAGTGGGGAGTGTTTTACCAAATGTATAAAACAGAGGTATTTGGAACATTCAACATTTTTTGAAAAGTAATTTTGTTCATAATGGGTATCTAGGGAGTGTTTTACAAGCTGAATAACACAGGGGTATTTGGAAAATTAAATTTAAAAAAAAAGTAGTTTTGTTCATAATAGATATGTAAGGAGTGTTTTACAAGATGAATAACATAGGGGTAGTTTATTGATAGGATAATTTAGAAAATATTTTGTTCCAAACTAAAATAGACTATATGAGAAAGTGTGTTTGGTTGTGTCGTACCACTTATTTTGTGTAAATGTGTGTTTATAGATATTTTTAATAACCCTAGAACCCCGGTAGCCAAAGGCTTCATTTAGTTTAAGTTTTTCTAAAGGTGCCATAAATATATGATTTTATTACCTTTTAAAAATGTAAATAGGATGACACTTCCCTTATGTCAACAAAAATAAATTTATGCACACATTTGCATAGTAGGCTATTTTTTCAAGGGTAATAATACTTTGGTAGTGAAAATCAGAGAACTATCGCATATTATTCCGAAAACTACCAAAAGGATTGAAATAAACATGTTTCAGTGGCGAAGCGTATCGACTGTTTGAAAAAAACTATGTTGTAAGATTTTGCTTTCAAATATCTCTCGTGTCTGAAGTTTGTATTCAGCACTATTTAACTAGTGAAGTGAAAGGTAGAAAAAACTGATGTAGTATTGTCACTGTTTTTTTATATAATTTTTCATAGAAAGTGTGACGGTCTAGATTCCGATTGGTGGATCATTTCCTGAGGGCCATGGGGTTAATGATATCACCTTTACGACTGCAGTCGGGAAGGACACAGTGTCTTTATTGGTCAAATAGGGGACAGCATTTTTAGTAGCTAGTAAGCGCAGACGCTATGACAGAGTGTGTTGTAATATGGCTCTGAAACAATTAACTTGAATGACAGAAAAATGTAGTGCTAAATGTTTCTAATGGATCGGTCTCTTCAGCCTTGAAACCGGTAACTGCAAGAGTCTCACAAGGCTGTATAATAGGTCCCTTATCTTGTCAGTTTACTTACAATGCCAAAATGCTTTAAATGTCTCTATTCTCATCAGTACATGGATGACAATCAACGTCACGTTTCATTTACACCTAAAGATATTTATCAAGATGTCAAAAGTATTTTGTCTGACTGGTGCAAGCTAAACTCCCTGAAGCTTAATGCTAGTACATTTGCTCAAAGGTAGTGATATATTACTGCGAAGAATATGTGTAGATCCAGACATACATATTTATAGAGTTTTGATACCTAGGGTAGAGCATTATAACACCTAAGGAGTATAAATGACTAAATCTAGCCTGGGGAAACCATGACTAATCTTGTATAAATATATCGTATTATTGTTTCTTTATAAATTCAAACACATACTACCAAGTAACATAAAATCAAATATAAGCGATGATTAGTTCTGTCACACTATGACTACTCTTCAGACTTATCCTTGGCATGGATAAAAGCTTGAAACAGAAATTAAAAAAAAATATCTTAAACTCATGCCGAAGATTTATTTTCAACCTAAAAAAATATTATCAAATCAGCAAGTCCTAAAAAAACTTTGTGTGGGGAAAATTAACGTGTTTTAATTCTATTTTATGGCTTTATAAAACTTTAAAATCAAGATTATCAAAATGTCCTACCTATATCATCTAAGAAGTGACTTCGATATCTTTATTTAATAACTACAAAACAAGAAATACAGCCTCTATACAAGTACATAGGTATCGAACCAAATACTTCAAAAAAATCTAAGAGGCTATGGTTTGGAATGTTTTACAGTCAGAAGCTAAAGCTTTAAAATCACTTTATACTTTTAGGAAAAGGTGGAAGGCTAAGTTTCTAATCACCCAAATTTAAAAAAATTGAATATCAAAGTTATGTATAATAACAAGAATTATTTTGAAACCCTTAGATCTAAGTTTTAAACACTAAGCTTAATTATTTTTACTACTCATCTCATGAGCCGATTGTACTACACCTTTTCTCAACCACTGCATGTCACTTTGAATCCGGAGTAGGGGGCTGTTTAAAATCAAGTTGCAAACGATTTTTATTAATCTCTATACATTTTAATTTTTGTTTGTTTTTTAAGCGTATAGAATCTTTGATTGGGAAATATATATTAACTTGTTCGGTTTCCTGTGCGTGTAGACTTTTAACAAGCTGGAGGCACAGAACGTTGCCCAAGGTACACCTATGGAGGTTTTATACAAGTCGAACTCTCAATGAGATGATGTGATGATAGTGAATATGGAGGTGTGGACCAGTGGGAATCTTAAACCTACCTTAAGCCTAGTTAATCAAAACCTAGTGATCGTTGGAATAATTCCCCTTTCGGGAAAGATACACATGATACCAGCCGGGAATCGAACCCGAGACCTCTAACATCGTAGGCAGATAATCTGACCACTATACCATGGGGTCGGTTAATTATGCATGTAAGCTGTTTTTATTCCTTGATTGACAAACAAGTACCACTATTTATTACATTTTGGTTTGGATGAATATTTGTCCCTTTTAAGACATACAAAGGAAATAATTGTTTTGCAAATAAAAAATGGATGATTAAGTTTAAAAATTTGCTGTAAAGTTTTTTTACGTTGTTGATATATAAATATTAACACTTTCTAAAAAGGTCACGCCTCGCCCCTAACATTTTCATGTTCAAACTCTAGCAAAGTTTTCAATATGAATAATTCTGGAAAGCCTAGACAAGCTAAACCAATTAATCCTCTTTCCAACCACTACAATATGGGGGACTGTCATTTCCAGACATAAATTCATTGGACTAATTCGTTTCTGACTAGGACAGCTTAATTCACCTGTACCCAACAGTCCAAACGGACAAAGACATGCTTGATGAATATATTTTACTCTTGTTTTATTTCTCTTCAACCAGTCTCGTGGTATAGTGTCCGAGCTCCCGGATACTGACATATAAGTCCTGGGTTCAATTCCATGGTGGTACCGGGGGATTTTTCTAAAAAACATGAATAATTCCCAGGGTCTCCAGGGAATGGTTAATTAGGTAAGTCAGGTAAATATCTTCATTGGCTCCACCCCATCAAATTAAATATCATCATCTCCTCATCTCATCGGGACATGTAAAGATCCTCCACAAAAAGGATGCAAGATTAGTATATTTGGGTGTCCTACGGGCAACGGAAATTAGTACTCACTAATCTTTCCGCAAACTGAGCTAGAGATTGATGTAGCTCAGACAAACCATTATTATTATTTCTCACTGTGACATTTTTGAAAAATGCAACTTAAAGTATCGAAAAGGATAATCCCCTGAACGCTAGATTGACAATATACAAAAGCAAAAAGTGGCTATCTGGACTTTTTATAGTTTGCTTTTATTTAAGCTCGGTTCACCCTGAAAGTTGGCAGTTTGATCTTGATGAATTACATTATGGTCCTATCTTATGAGCTGCTTCTTAATGGAATCATGCAAGGTAAGCTTGCTATCTTTCAGGGTAAACTAAGGGTTCATTCAATAGAAAGTGGAGTTTAATATGTAGTCAACTAATGGTCTTACAAATCATTTGGTTTGTCGAATCGATTCATCAGAGTATATCTGGCTATTTTTGCTGTCACCTACCACCACTAACTAATATCATGAATGCTCTAGAGCAAATCAATCAATCTAACAATCTGCTGTTCAAGAACCGCAAGCATGCACTGTAACAACCTTAAAATAGTATTTAACATTTATCTTATTCGCTGTGTACTGAGGGTGATCAAACTTCCTCCTTTTACCGGATATGTCCTACATTACAACCCTCCGGTTTCCGGGAGAAATTTTCAAAAATTACCAAATGTGCTACCTTTTGACATAATAGATACATTTAGTCATTTTCTGGTGTGATTTGCGCATTCAGACTTTGAAAATGTTTCACGTAATGATAAGGGGGTAAAATATTTTGAGAGTAGCAAACATTAGGGATGCGGTTCATGAGAACTATTAAAAAAGGCGGAATTTTTTTTCATTCGAAAAACATAATGTAAATATTGAGAGGTCTTTTCCTTGATTTCTGTACAATAGACAAATGAGATAAATCATTTAAATGTAAATTCAGTAAAGGGTTTTTTTTTGTTAAGAATAATTTTAAAAATTTGACTTGTTATAGAGTTTTATAAGTTTATTTTGTAAACCAACAAAACATTAAAAAAAGATAAGTGAATCTGAATAATATACTTTATCGAACAATAAATGAGTAATATGTTATCTATAAAACACAGTGAGTTTGTACAAGTAGTGTAAATTTTGAACTTTTATTTTGTAACGTCCTACAATTTCGAAGTCCTTATCTGCTCCTTTGCTTCAAAGGCACCTGGTCACCTTGTGTGTACTGCGTCTTACTCCACATCCTGGCCATCTACATATTGAAAGGGTAGGTACGATTAAGGTTTAATTAAGAGGAAGTGCATACATAAATGTGTGGAGATAGAGTGGGAAACCATTTAGGGAAAAAAGCACCTTCCATACACTCAGTCAGGATTCAAATTCCTCCTCATCACCGATAAATCAAACTAAATTTGCTTGAAATTTATATTCCGTGGCCAATGGTACGGGAAAGTTATAGTTGTTTTTCTATATATACACAAAATATTGCTTTTAATGTAAAGTCACCCGATTTGTTGGCCGCATGGTCTAACTCTGGATACGCGCATACACACAATATTTTTTATATTAGCTCCACGTCTTACTACCCGCCAGGGTTATACACCTATGTACTAATTACACTAATGTGTTAGGGATGAGCAAGGATTAATTCAGAGCAAGTGTACCCATGTTTGCGTGGAGGAAAAGTGGAAAACCATTTAGGAAAAATCACTCTCAGTACATCCGACCAGGTTAGAACCTTGGTCTCTCCATCACCGGCAGTCCAATCTATTGAAAGAGTGACAACTTAGAGACTTAGAACATGCAGCCACCGAAACGGGTACATACAATCGCTGCCACATTTAGTCGTGAAATCAATCATACAGGGAATGTTCGTTTCGCGGTTTTTATCACGACGAAACATTTCAGTTGCGGACCCGCACATACAATCAATCAATAGTCGAACTTCAAAATGTTTTACAGAAAAGCGCTTGAATATCAATAAACAAGCGGGACGAACACATAAAGAGTAAACTTCTTCGTTTCCACCACCCGGTTTTGAACCAAGGTTCCCCTACACCAGTGGTTCACTACTATTGTGTACCGTAATTATTTAAAAATATAAAATAGTAAAAAATGAGAAGTTTACAAAATTAAAAAAGTGGGGGAAATAAGGCGCATAATATAAGGATATGGGAATTGAGTTTCATGTTCGTACCTGTGACATGAACGTCTATGACGTCATCAACAGGAACCAGAAACAAGCGCACCTTTACACACGCCTCGTTCTGGGAAATATATATGTTTTTTGTAAAATTATATTTAATAATAGATTTAAAAAAATACCCTCCCCTCTACTAATCCAAGGGGAGAGGCTTTATCTTTACCTAATTTGTTTTATCGGCTGGACTATCCACATTCAATTGCACTAATTAGGTAGAGATGAGGGAGATAAACTTGAAAGTAAATGCAACCACAGATGTGTGAAGGGAAAGTAGGAAACCATTTGTAAAAAGAATCTCTTATTAACACCTGGCATAGCATAATTTGATCCTGGACCGATAAACCAGACGGAAGACTTTGTCACTCGCTTGTGCATTACTTTACTATAAAGAGAAAGAAAGGAAATAGGCAATTCTGTGTTCATCCATTATTCAGTGAAAGAGTGACAAGGGGAAAATCTCATATGCTACGTTTAGACTTAAAAAATTATCCAGACAAATTATTTTTATTTATAATTGGATGAGCTTATCGAGTTTGACGATCTTATATCATTGATTGGTCCCTCTATACCACTATTACTTAAAATAAGTTTTCAGTTTCATCTGTAATTATTCCTTCCATAACGCTGGGAATTGGACGTGACCTTTCCGTGATACTATCAGCCACCGACAGAACATAAGTGCAGAAGTCGACCCGCAACAGTTTAATCGCTAGCACTGTAAGCACACGCCAATACAATGCCGTGAATATAGCGCTGTATAAAATTGGTTGTTTAACTGTTTAGTCACCTCATTGACCGACTTTTGACGTCTCTGTCGTGGTTTAATCGCATCAATAGTATGCTCAATCCCATATTAGCCCGTAGCTTTTTGATAAACGATTTAACAGTCAAATGATTACAAATTGTAGGCTATGTACGCTTCCATCCTAAGGCGTCATTTTCACAATAGACTGGACTGCTGGTCGGGTATATTGAGGGTGGTTTTTACACTCTTCCTCTACGCAAATGCTGGTATCATTCCTCTAAATTCAATCTTACACATCCATAATACATTGGCGTAATTAGTACATAAGCATGTTACCTGAACGGGCAGTAAGTTGCGGTAATAAAACAAATAATAATGTAACGAGCCTATGCCTGGCAATTATTCCAATCAAATCCAAAGTCCATCGATCAACAATGACGGAAGTCCGTCTGTGACAAGTACTTCAACTCAGCGATAAGGACTTCCCCTATTCTATTTACGCTAAAGCAAATGGCTGTGGCCACTAAACGCCTATACATTTTGTATTATTTATAACTTTTTTGACACTTAGCTTAAACTATTTTTAATAGTCACTTATCATCATAACTACCATAAAATATTAATAAGAACCACGTTGTCCTTTAATATCAAATGTTTGTAATATCAATGTATCTCTTCATATCATTTCATTTTCACAGATGGAAGGAAGTTCACGGTATATATTGTTCTGGCTACTCTTTATTCCAGTGATCAGAAAGTAAGTAGTAAAATGTAGACTAGGTTGGCTTATGTGTGTCTCGACACGTGTTCATTTGAGTAGTCTAGGTGTTAAATTCTTGTTTAAAAGTGTTATTATGTAACAACAGCTTCAGTAATATTGTCTGATTAGTATACTGGTAGTAATTTTGACTTCACAGCTGTGTGTTATTTTCAACTTATATCAAAGTGAAATTGTATACTCAGTGCACTGCCTTGGTGCTAGAGTGAGCTTTGGAGGCCTTGCAAAATAAATATATTTTTCATTTTTCATTTATTTGAGGTATTCAACGTGCACTTTCTGAACCAGCTGATTATACCAGCAAACGACTTATTTTATAACTTAAATCTAGAACAAACACAACACCCGGCCTTCCGGATACATTTCACAAATGATACATTTTTCGACCATGCCGAGAGACAAACTCAGGACCCTTATCTCAGTATATAGACACGCTACCGACTGAGCTAAGGTATAGGACCAATAAATATACTATTTATTTTCTCGTTACCAGTATCATGGAGGCCGTGACACTCTCTGTTGTGGAAGAGATCAATTAATTCACTCTTCAATTTTATTTTGAATCGAACAAGAATTTGACCAGCGAGCTAAATATGCATTATAAGGGGTTTTATAATTTGAAATGGGAGATTGATAAAGCTAAAGACGATCTGCAACGATACCAAAGGTGAAACAGTATTCATGCTTTTGGAATCTCTAAGAGAGCAGGTGAAACCACGCATGTACTAGTGTTAGAGATAATTCACAACAAATTGAATATTGCTAATATAGGCTTGGACGACATTGACTGAAGTCATCAAGTAGGCCTAAAGAACCCGACCCAAACATGTCCTATTATTGTTAAATTTGAGTCCTACAGAAAGCAAAGCGAGGTGTTTCGAAGTATGACAATATCTTAGAGCACAAAATATAACTGACTGTAAAAAGTAGATTTGTCGTGAGCTAAAAATCTTTTCACTCCACATTTCTTATGCTAAACACACTCACAAAGGCTATTCTTTATTAATATAATGGACCATTGAATAAAGTCTTATTTATATCCAAGGATAAGTCTTGATACTTTAGCAAAGATATAACTGCCTCAACTTTACAACCAAGCTATAACTCTATGATATATAGATCTGGCTACTCTTCAGTTGCAGTGTATATACCTCAGTTTTAGCTTCTGTGGTGTTGACTGACAGCTCACAGCTGACTTCTGGCATACCAAATTATGTATCCCTACGCCGAACCATATGATCTGCAAAAAACATGTGTTTAGCAGTTGTCACTTCTGACAGTCAAAATTTAGGTATATACCTAACTGTTGACTGTCAGAAGTCAGCTGTGAACTGTCAGTATTGTTATTTGCAAGTTGATGTTTTATGAGTTCCAGATGATGTATATTTTTCTGGGACCATTGGTTTTACTATTGAAGAAACATTATTGGTGAGACTAGAACAAATCCTTATTCATCTTCAACATCTTCAATCCTCATATTGATATTTATCATATTGTAAAAAGACTAATTCAGATCACCACAATAAACTTTCTTTGTTATATCCTAAACACACTATATAATTATCTTAAATAATAGACTTAATAAAATTGCAAAATTATGTCTTCAACAGTGCATGCATATTGTTCTAAATTTTAGTATTTATTTATTATTTTCATGATAGTTAGCAATATCTTATTTTTCATTTTATAGAATATTTAATAATGAAATATTTACCTCTGCGTAATAATAACATTTATATTTAGTTTGGTGTAACATAGGAAGGAAATTTTGATTTGAGAATCATTCTCCTTAGTAATAATACCCAATATATTATTTATTGATTTTTCATATATTTTCCCTGATCATACTTTTAATGTTATACAAGAAGCTAAAATTTCTAAGTATTGTATTATTTGTGTCTTTTTAAATGTGCATATTATTATGTGTTATTGTTGGTGAGCTTAAAGGATTGTGGCCATTTAATGATGTTTGAGTAAGGTGGGCTAGATACCCTGAGATTCTGTGCAAAAGAGGTATCGTAATAGCCAATAATTATGGCCAAGATAAATAGAAGAAGAATCACCAATCATTTAGTTATTTTCATTTAATCTACCGGGTGAAATTCTGATTATGGACCACACACATATACATATTTAGGTAAAGTTTTTTTTTTATATTCACACTATCAACCAAAAATAGTGATAGCTCCCTAAAAAAACATTAAAGCTATAAATGTTAACGGGTTCGACAAGAAGGCCTACACTCGCAATATAAACTGCTCCAAACAACAAAAATTAAATATTTGTACTTCATAGGAGGCCTGCCAAAAAAAACCAATAACACACTTATATTTTATACAAAATATCTACAACGGACAAAATGTTGTTGATATCAAATTCATACAAAATATTTTACAAATATAAAAGAAGTGAAATCAAAGATTTTTGACATGCAAAATGTTATTAGAATATTTCAAAGAAAGATTTAATAACTAATCCAGCATAACACCATAGAAACAATTCCTCTTTCGTGAAAAGTACCTATGGCACCACCGGAAAACGAACCCGGGACCTTTAGATCCGTAGCCAGGGGAACGGACCACTAGACCAAGAGGTCGGTCTGGCTGCGGATCTAGAGTGAAGATGCGAGAGACCTAACATTCTATTTAAAAAGGACTTGTGAAGAAATATATTTTGGTTTTTCAATATGTCATGATGCACTTCGATTCGAGTCATGTTAGATCCCGAACCACTTAAGTCGTTCTGGTAGTTTAGTACAAATTTACGTTTCCTTAGCATGATAGTCCTTCAATCGATAATTTAAAAGCCTAATTCTGACTCGTTTGAAACATCTAGCCGAGCGGGTCCAAAAGTATGTCTGGTTTCAAGTCCGGCACACACGACATACTGTAATTTGACGTCCAAACTATTGGAAAACATCCTGATCACATTGATTGCACAAAAGTTTACTTAAAAACTGTTTATATGCCACGTAATATTACATACAATATTTGAACAATATGGTACTTCTTTGACCTTCTTTATGGTTGATAATAATTGAATACACATTTTTAAATTATACATACTCTAATAAATACTTACCTACTAATCCCTAGGTTCTATTAATAAAAGTACATAATTATTTTCAAATTGAATTTTTTGTAAATAGTCGAAAACCACTATATGGGGTTAATTATCTAAAGAATCATATTAGGAGAGATCAAGTATTAAGTTGTTAATAAAAAAATACAACCATTCATTAGAAAGGGGGTCTAGCGAATAGCAAACAGAGCTATCTTTCTTTGTTTACAGTTCAAAAGTTGCGCTACATAAATGGCCTATATAGGACGTGTTCTATTTCCTACAATGTGTTAGATATTTCATTATAATTACAATTACTTTTATCTTGTACAAATATGGATGTTCAAAAGACACAATATTCTGGACATACAATATTGTTTAGTACGTCTACGGTGTAATATACTGAGCTGGGTCCATACTCGTATCGTATCCCCGTCGCGATCAGAGCTAGAGTGGGTGACAATACACACTGGCATGGTTGAAAGAAAATTTCAACAGACCCAATCCTCATTCCATCGCGAGCATTGATATGATCCATAATTTCCATCATTCGTGTGTTCCTAACCTACGACAGTGTTCGTTTTGGAGATCGTAACAGACACGTCGTATTCTCACCCCGGGCAGGCACCATGCAAAGTGGTCGACAATAAACTGGTTGACAAGCTCGACAAACTCAAGTATAGGAGGATAAAGTGGTCTACATAAAACCGGTCGACGAAATTAAAACATATATTTGGAAGACCGAGAGGAGCAAGTGATCGATAGTCAACAGAGAGACATAAGAGGCAAACGTCATGATGGATCCAGTTAAGAGTGGGCTAAGTGACCCATAACAAAGGGCTTGACAGCGAAATTGTAAACGTAAGAAAACATGTAGAATAATATAATGCATCCTATCAATATTCATTTGTAATATTATATATATATTATTATTGTATAATATATATATATGTATATATATTAGAGAAATCCCTCACTCGCTCACTCACTCACTCACTCACCCATCACTATAAACAACGTGTTTCTAAAACATTGCATCAAACTTTGGCAGGATACTCCTTGGGTGAAATTAGAATAATTCTCATAAGC